>JASDQU011177121.1:20586-41686 GCA_032191745.1 Picea mariana
AGGAATGTTGAAATTGCAGGAGGAAAGGGTATTGAATATGGTAGTGTTGTAATCCCATAAAGAATACCAATGCCTATTGTTACAAGAGACAAATTGTTATGAGAAGAACCTCATGTCTAGAAGTTTTATTTTTCCTATATAAAACAATTTTGGGAATTATGATTTGATAATTAATGACAAATTGTTTTGGCTGAATGAAAATTGAAGAAATTATAGGTAGAATGGTCTTGGATATGGAAGGGATGTAAGCCCATAAGGAAGATTGATATATATAGCTACAGAGCCAACCATTATGAGCAGAAAGCTCATGCTTGGAAAATTTTGTTTTCCTGTATAAAACAGATTTGACATTTATGATTGGAAATGGTTATAATGATATCTCATGATGACAGTATGTGTATAATATAGATGAGATGTTGGAAAACATGGAAAAGGATATTGTTGGGACATGAGGAATCTATGGTAAGCCATGATTTCCCTAATATATGTTGTGTTGTGGTAACACGCGCCAGAGAGTTTCCTTGGCTTAAGACTCGATAAAGTCTCTATAAATCTTCTTGTGCAAGAGAGCCTTGGTCAAGAAATATGGATTTCATGAGGGGTTGTATAGCAGAGAAGGGAATGCATGAGCTTGGGCCTGGAAAGTGAGGGACCACAAGAAAGAGGAGACTTTGAGAGATATTGATTGGGGTCATGCACACAATGGGTATGTCAAAGGAAAACAGTGACCCAAGTTAACAAGACATCCATATGGATGTATATTTGTGAACCTTATAGATAAGTATTGTACTAGATTATGAAAATTTACTCTTAGATTATGAACAAAAATAAAACATTTATGCACAAATTGTTAATTGACATGCTCGCTGATTTGAAATGTTGTAGGAAAACAATGAATGTTGAGGAGCTAGAAAAGTACCAAACTATGAGGGAAAAGAAGAAGGTGATGCTGGAACAACCGAATGACAAGGGAATAGAATGAAGAAAGTCTAATGGACTTGTTGCAGCTAGAGTTCTGGAAGCCACAACTCTGAAACTTCTTGGTCGAGTGCAGTGAATCCATGGAGAGAAGTGGAACAACCTAAGGGACTGTATGGCAGAGAAAGGGGTTCATTTCTTTAGGTTGTGCAGGGATGAAAGGGAAGGAGATCTTGCTAGTTGGAACTACTACCAGAAATATAAATTATGAAGATCATTATACATGTTTTGGGTCGGAATGCCTATGCATACATGTTTAATTTTAGGTCAGAGTGCCTATGTATATAAGATTGGGCTGGATTACCTGTGTGGATTAAGGCCAAAGGGCCTGGATTTGTAATGTTAATAACATTGAAATGGTGATGTGCACTGAGGACAATGCCAAAATAAGGGGAGGGATATGTAACATCTCGGTTCTAACCCTTATGAACTATAATGTATTATGTAAATATGTCTTCAATTCATGAGCCGATAAAGTTGAAAAGGGGCCAGAGTGCATAGGAAATGTGATACTCCATATACTTTAATAAAATACACCATTGGTTGCAAGACCGACAAGGACAAAAGAGATAGGGGGCTATGATTACATGAGAGAGGGGGCTTGAGGGTATAAGTATTTTTATTATTATTTTATTTTACCCATAATTGATTTTATGCATAAAAGTGGCTACATGAGATTCTTGGGATGGAGGCCATGTGGCTCTTGTATTCATGTGATTTAAACATTCCTTGGGGGTTATTTTGTTTCTTATTCATCATTCTTCCTCGATTTTCTTCTTCTTGTTCCCCAATGTGCTTCTTCTCATGTGTTCTTCTTCCTCTTCACTCACTACTGCTACTTTGTGTGCTCTTGGTCTGAGCATGGAAATGCGTGGAAGGAAGTGGAGAGACATCGTTGAATAGATGTAATGATTTACTGATCATTCCAGGAGGGAATGGATGCCTATGTGCATGAGCTTGATGGAAGTTTGGATGGAAGTGTCCACAGCTAAGATTCCTTGGAGATTCCAGTAGGGAGATTTTCTGACCATTAGCACTGGAGCCTTGGAAGCAAATGGAACAACCTCAGGGACTGCATGGCAGAGAAAGGTGTTGATTTCTTGGGGTTGTGCAGGCTGAGGGGGAAAGAGAGATGGAAATTAGGATTTTTTGTGAGGTTGGGAAACCTGAGAGATACTTAGCCAACTAATGTGTGCTTAGACTTGGCGTAGGACCCATCCTTGTAGATTCATAGCCCTCACTCAAGGGTGAACTGTTGTTGACAGTAAATGAAAAACAATGTCTATGGTTGGGAGGAACGTCCTTGGTCTGTATCCAGTTGGTGAACCTTTACTTGCAAAGATAAGTGCTCTCTCTATTTTCTGTGCAATGTTTAGTTCCATTATGTATTTAATTATCTCTAAGATATGTATTTTTAATGTGCCTGTCTACTGGCTATTTGTTTTTCATGGAACATTGTTTATCTCTTTTATGTTGTGGCATGGATCTTGATGAATGCATGTGGTTCTTTCATTCTTGTTTTTCGATTAAATGTTGTTAGAATTTGAGATCCGTTCAGAAAATTGAGTATTGGGATTGCAACGTGCCTCGCCTGTTGGTGGATGGGTGTGTTGCAGTCAGACTAAGTGGCGTAGCTCGGCTTGTGGGTGGTTGGGTATGTTACAATACCCAAGGGTTCATACTGCAAATTTCTCAAGTCAGTGGGTCATGATGACAAAGACTGTAGAACAATGGATCTAATGAGGGAGAGAATGTCATATACCTATATGGTGTAGGAAGAAATGATGACAGGACAAGTTGCACCTCATTTCAACCAAGTACCACCTCCATACAACACTGTGAAACCTCACTATAATAACGCACAACCATAGTATAAGCCCACGTAGTATAATCAGATACCTAGTACAATGCACAATGAGGATATCGAACTAGATACAAAGATGGAAGATGAGGCAGAGCAGGATTTGGATGCGAAAGAGGTCCAGTAGTATGCCATAATTTCCAACATCCAGGGAATTATGCAAGGGAATGTCCACTTCCACTTGTGACATGCATGTATTTTCATGCAGCAGACCATGATACAGAGGATTTTCCAACATTATTGGGAAAAATTCAGGAAAAGAGAAATAAAAAAAATCAGAATGTTCATTAGATTTCTGAAGAAATATCAACATAGTTACACATGGAGGAGCTAAGAAAGGATATGACATAGCATGACAGGATCTAGCACAACACCAATAGGTGAAAAAGAATATTGAACCAGAAAAACAATTTGATGCGGGGAAAGAAAATTAAATATTCAAGGAAGCAAGGAAGCAGTTCCTCAAGCAATATGTTGCATCTACATCAACCACACAAAATAATCAGAACATACCAACGTATGAAATTCCCCTATTTAATGGTTCACACCAACAAAGTACCACCTATAGCACAAGTAAGTACCATAAAGAATTTTATGCAATCCTTTTTTAAGCTAATAAATGACTAATCATCTGTTAAAGTTTTGAAACATATGCTAGAAAGATGTAACGTAGTGGTAGAAGGGAAATTAGAACAAAAAATAGTCAATCGCCTTCATACAAGAAGGAGGACAAGCAGGGAATTCACACTAAATGCTAACATTGGAGATTTCAATATGGGGGACATCATACTAGATTTAGGCTTTGAGGTAAATGTGTTACCTAAGAAGACATGGCAGTGCATGGGAGAGCCCACACTAGGCTACTCACATGTCCAATTGAAGCTAGCAAACCAACACTGAGTTCTACCAATTGGAAGACTTAAGGGTTTGAAAATAGATTTGAATGGAGTGGGCACTAAGGCATACTTTGAAGTGATAGAAATAGTGGATGGCACAACACCTTAACCACCACTTCTTGGAATGGATTGGGAATTTGATAACCAAGCCATAATAAACTTGAATACAAGGAAGGTGACATTATAATCAAGAGACTATAGATTCATTCCACCATTAGATCCATCAGAAGGAGAAATGTTTGTAGATCCCACTTGCTTAGATCTAGAGGAAATCAACCAGTTATAAAGAACCACTGCGTACGAAGAAGATTATGTCAACCCAACTACAGATGAAATACTCAGATGGAGAAGCATCACATCATGCACTTATGATTTAGATACAAGGTTGGAGAATTGGCAGAAGAGATTACATGAAGTCTCCATAAGAAGATGCGCAAAAATAGACCGCGTAGTAAGATGGGTAGGTACAAAGATAAGAGAACCTCCTAGTTTTTATGGGGTGAATGACTTAGATGAATTCCTAACAAGATACGAATATGAAGTGTTATAAAATCAAAGTCTCTTAGCCTTAGACACATCTCTCAAGGAAACACCCGCAATATGGTGGGGTGTGCACAAAGAGATAGTTAAGGACTGGAGCCAATGTAAGCGATTAGTGCGCATTAGGTTCGATGCAGAACATGGAAGAAATGAGATGCATATATATGATCGACAAGGGACACCAAAAAAAAAGTTGGATAAGTGAAGAAAATTATGGATAATGACACCACCAGAGGAATGGCCTCATCACTTCATTAACACATTGGAAGGAATTCCAACAAACTGGTATGTAGACCAGGAACTGCGCAGAGGCAATGCATAATGGACAACATTACAACATAATATTATAGTCACTTTCATTTGAACATGAGAACCCCGACATTGATTCAACACTTAAAAAAGTCAAAGGGGTGATATTTATTAAGGAACCATAGGTTGAACTTATAATAGAGTATCAACATCAGAACATACAGATAGTTAAGGAACTAATGTCATGCTACCATGTGTAGGAAGAAGCACCAGATGAATATGACTTGCACAACATTCAGATTACATAAATTGAAGGAGAGAGAGAGGTGGAAGGTCCATCTCTGGAATCATAAGCGTTTTCTACATTGATAGAGGTGAAGAAAGTCAAGATTGGGACAGTTGATAATCCCAAAATGGCCAACATTGGAGACTACTGGGAATCTGAGCAAACAATAGAAAGAATAACAGAGTTATTGTGTGAGTACAGTGACCTTTTCCCAACCACCTTTACAGAAATTAAAGGCATAGCATGAGAGATAGGGGAGATGAATATACCTCTCAAACCTGAGGCTAGATCTATCAGACAACAATCATATAGACTGAATCCAATATATAAGAAGAAAGTAAAAGTAGAAATTGACAGAATGTTGGAAGCTAGAATCATAGAAACAGTAGAAGAATCAGAATGGATAATTCCTATAGTAGTTTAGGAGAAGAATCAAGGATGTATAAGGATATGTGTTGATATGAGGAAGTTGAATGATACTTTCCTACATGACCCTTTTCCTACCCCTTTAACTGATGAAGTTCTAGAGAATGTGGGAGGTCAGGAAGCATATTCATTCACATATGGATTCTAAGGATACCACCAAATAAAAATAGCTCAATAAGAAAGGTATATTATTATCTTTTCCACCAATTGGGGATCCTATCAATACAAATTCATGCCTTTTGGACTAAAAAATGCACCAATAATATTTTCAAGAGTAGTCATAGCTGGATTCAAAGAATTCATCCACCCATTTTTAGAAGTGTACCTAGAATATTGGGAAATATACAGTATATTGAAAGACCATGTAGAGGTGTTAAGGATCATGTTGGAAAGATGCAGGAAATGCCAAATATCCCTAAACATTAAGAAATGCATATTTGGGACATCTTTTGGAATTTTATTGGGTCATATAGTAATCAAACAGGGTCTAATAGTGGATCCTGCAAAGATTGCATTCATTGCTAACTTACCACCACCAAAATTAGTGTTCCAGTTGAGAGAAACATTAGGACATATAGGATACTATAGGAAATTCATAAAAGGTTATGCATAGATCATTGCGCCAATGGAGAAACTTCTCAAGAAAGATATCATATTTCAGTGGAATGAGGACAATCAGCGAGGTTTGGACACTCTAAAAGAAAAAATGGTCACAACACCTATTCTATTATTCCAAGATTGTGAAAATTCATTTCATGTGCATGTAGATGCATCAACCATAACACTTGGGGCTATTCTAGCACAACCAAGATCAAGGGAATTGGACCGTCCTATAACATTTTCTACCAGAAAAGTGTCAAAATCTGAGAAAAACTATAATACTACAGAAAGAGAAGGCCTAGCTATGGTCTATGCACTTCAGAAGTTCAAACATTATTCACTTGCAAAACATTTTAATATGTTCACAGACCATTCTTCCCTCAAGTACCTAGTCAACAGGCCAGTGTTGGGGGGGAGAATATGTATATGGTTATTGTTATTTCAGGAATTTGATTTTGAAGTAATAGTCAAACCAGGGAAGTTGAATGCAGGACCTGGTCATTTGTCAAGGGTTGCCAATGGAGAGGAACCTACAAAATTAGAGGACAACTTCCCTGATGCTTAGTTATTTTTAGTCCAAATAGTTGATGAATACTTTGTTGATATTGTTGAATACTTGAGTACAGGGGTTGCGCCACAAGAGTTTAACACTACACAGAAGAAAATTTTGGTTGTTAGAGTTGCACAGTATCGATTGATTGCAGGACAGTTATACAAAATGCATGCAGACAACATTTTGAAAAGATGTGTATTAGAGCACGAAAGGCCTAGAATTTTAGCAGAATCCCATGAAGGAATAGTTGGAGGACATTATGCAGGAAAATATACTATGCAAAGGGTATTGCATGCAGGATTATGGTGGCCAACAATTCACACAGATGCAAAGGAATATTTCTAGAGATGTGATGTTTGTCAGAGGGTTCGTAAACCTAATACAAGGGATGAGATGCCCCTAAGACCACAAGTAACCTTGAAAGTATTCGACAAATGGGAAATAGACTTTGTGGGACCAATTAACCCACCAAAAAAGAGGTCAAGAGAAAGGTATATCATTACTGCAACAAAATACTTAAAAATAAGGGAATAAGCAACACCAGTCAATGATTGCAGTGCAGTTACAACAACACACTTCTTTTTTGAGCAAGTGATCACTAGATTTGGATGTCCAAGGATTTTGATGAGTGACCAAGGAACTCACTTCATCAATACTAGTAGTACTATGGGCATACAAAACTACATGTAAAAAGTTGCCAGGACATATACCATTTAGGATGGTGTATGGATAGGAAGCAGTGGTAGCATTGGAATTTATGGTACCTAGTATGCACGTTGTAGACCATTACTAACATGAAAAAATGGGGCACAGTAGAAGAAAGGATAAGTTATCTCATGGAAAAGGAAGAGGATAGGATCCTGACAGGATTTCACCAGGAAGTATAGAAAGCCAGAGACAAATCT
Organism: Picea mariana; assembly: GCA_032191745.1. Classification (NCBI taxonomy): domain Eukaryota; kingdom Viridiplantae; phylum Streptophyta; class Pinopsida; order Pinales; family Pinaceae; genus Picea; species Picea mariana. The sequence goes on from JASDQU011177121.1 coordinate 27,881, forward strand.
TGGCACAATAAACATATCAAAAAGAAAAGTTTCAAGGAAGGAGACTTATTCTTGCTATATGACAACAAATTGTTTCAACATCTGGGTAAATTTAGAATTCATTGGCTAGGGCCATATGAGTCCATCATGTCACAGATGGAGGATCTGTGTGACTAAATAATCTAGCAGGAATTGAACTAAAGGAAATAAACAGTGGGAGTCAACTGAAGTTGTACAAGGACAATTAACCTCACCAATTATAAACAGGGAAAATGCAGTAAGACAAGTATGTATATAATGTACTATAGTAGATACTAGACAAAAAAATTACAAAATAAAAGAAAAAGAGAAAAATAAAGAAAAACAAATACAAAAATACAAACCACAGAAAATACAAAAACACATAAAAAGTTGTGTGGAGGAATTACTATGCCAAGATATCAAAATACAACGTACAATAAAAATAAAAGTTTTTTTGAATGTATGCAAAAAGTAAAGAACGACTGCAAAAAGTTCTATAAAGAGCGGAAAAGGAACATTTATTAAACACTTAGTGAATTTTGAGCTCAAAGCGATTAGAAGAATCTGTGCCCTGATTTCGAAATCATCACTGTAGAAAGACGATTATATGACATTCATGCATCATGAATCCACCAAAGACGAGGTCGTTAGGCCAATTTATTAGGGTCACCCAATAAGGTCAGAGGCACAAGGAAAGGATATTGCCCGATCCCATCATTGATCTCGAGGACATTATCACTTCGGAGCTAGAGTCTAGTAGCCTGACATGGGTGGAGGAAGAGCTCCCCAAAACGCAGTGAGGAGAGGTAGGGCAGAGATATGTAGTCGGGAATGGGGTTTCAAACCATAACCTAGAGGATCTGACAAGACCGACTGACATAGAGGAACCAAGATTGTCCCAGTCATGAGTAGAAGTCCAGGTCAAGGACATAATAGACCGACTAGACTCCCGAGAGCCTAGGTATTTCCTTACCTTTCATTCCAGATGTAGTCCCCACTATTGAGGACAATCCGGGGAAAGTGCCCAAGTTGCACTATGCAGACCACGATCTGTGTGATGTAGTGAAATTCCCAAAGCTAGCTAAGGAATGGTATTTGATCAACACAGGGTACTTTGGGCCACTAGGAAGTCCAATATTAGATCTCACGTAGTGGATTATGAGGCTATAAAACTCCAACATCATGAATTTGTTGGATATTCCACACTTTGGGTGAGGAAAAAATGTCGGCCTATGTGTCAAACAAATAGTGGCCCGGTTCCATGGGTACATCCTGTGGATGGACAGGACCATACATATAGGAGTGACACTCATTTCAAATATTACAGGATTTCCCATAGTCGGTGCGCAGCTAGACGACATTTTGGAAAACAAGGCGCACGAGAAGGAACTAGCGGAGCAGGAGAACGCACTGATTGACATGACGTGGGGCAGTAGAGGCCTCGTCATAAAAGAAATCAATGATGATGCAATGAGGTTTTCCATCAAAATACCCATGTACAAGAATCTAAGGAAGTGCCTCTAAGAGGAAGCCCCTGCAGGTGTAATCACAGTAGCAGCGCAGTGCACAAAAGGAATGATGTTCAGTGGGGAAAAATATTTGTAGAACCAGTTCTTACTGTACTGTTGCGACAAGAAAGATCATGGAATCGAGTTCCATTACTCCTGGTTGATGATATTGGTCACTCTCACAGGATGGCAGTATCCCAGGTACACCGCCTTCATCATAAGGACGGGGAAGTGCTACGCAGCCAGGTACGAGTGACGAGTCCTGTTGGGGCTAAATATATGCACTATTAATTCCCACATTTAATTATCAACCAAGGCTCATAAGCTTCGAGGTGCAGGTGTAGGAAACGTAGGATCAGAGCCTAGTCTAGCCTAATCTAAAGCCGACAAAACAATCTTCAAACCCACACTGCAGAAAATTAACACTAAGGATTCATCACTGAGACACAGGAATAACTTAGTGCTATAAAGGCTTAGATCACAGTCTTCCATGCACTCAGGGTGATGTTCGTGTGATTAATCGTGAGTATCTTACTTAATTTTCCTATCCTTCAATGGATTCCAGTAGTGATTAAAAAGATAATCAAATGGATAAAAACTAGGTAAAAGGAAATGAGATCTAAACTCAAACTTTGTCCTCAATCAAATGCAATGTACCAATGCCTTGAGTGAGAGGGTGTTGATTTGAGTATTTTCTATTAAGAATCAATTTGCAGAATACAAATTAATTGCAGAATGCAAACACACAATATATGAATTTCAATCTAAACAATAATGCAAGAAGAAAAGAAACTAAACGTAATGCTAATATACAAAGAAAATAAAATATAGCAACACTTACCACTCTGAGGGGCCCTTCCCAGGAGGTTAGTGCTGCTAAAAAGACTCATATCAAATGGATATGGTGTCCAATGCTTCAGCAACAATCAATTCTTCATTGAGATAAAAAACTTTGTTTTTACATGGCTAGTAACTCAAAGCTTTCTCACAAGAATAAATCTCTCCTTTACAAATTATTCATGAAACTAATGGTTCTTTCTCATAGCCATATGAGGCTTATTTATACATGAATAATCATTGAGAAGTGGATGGAACCGAATCCCAATGCTCAGATTTCAAATTTACAATTTTAGATAAAATCCTCAAAAATATGGGTTTTATTGCAATTTGGGTAGATTCAAGTTATGGATCCACCCATATCTTTCCAAAAAAATCAAAATGATGAAAACGTTTTATGGGTTCTGTATCTGGATGATATTCCTAAAAACCCATTTTTCTGTTTTGAAATATATGCTCCCATGTGCACGGAAATTGAGGCGCAAGTTGGTAGTTTGAGTTTTGTTGCTAATTTTGGCAGAATCATTCCCCCTGAGTGGGAAGTCCACACGTGTGATATGGGTGAATTCTATCTCACATGTCCACAGGAAAACATCATTCTGGACAAAACCCATGTACCCGATTTTCCTCTAGAAGCTTTCCAAAATTTCGAATTATGTCTAGTATCGGATTAGCACAGGCTAGTACCGAAATAGGTGGAGCCTTGGTACCAGAATAAACTAATTACCGGATCATGCTGCTTAAGAGTCAAAGTGATTAGGATCATACATAATCAAGCATTTAATCGAACTAACTCAATAAAATTAAACAAATCATGCCTTAACCATAAGTTACCTCTCTATGCACATGATCAAGGTCATTAATTGTATTTATGGATGAAACAGTCAATTAGATACACATATTATAGGTAAAATTGACTTATACATAGATAATATAGGGTATAGAAGTTTCAATACTGAGACTCAACATTCCCCCATGCTTAAGTCATTTCATGTCCTCATGCAGCAATGATCTTCAAAGTTTCACAATTGATGATACTCCTCACTCGATCAAGCATTCCCTGAAGTTAAGTATTATCCAATCTGTTTTCAATCAAAGTTAGGATAAAGGGATGGATGTGACTCTAATATGATTATAGGATAGTGGCCAAGAGTTTTCATAATGACTTTGACTAATAGGCCCCCTTGGCTAGATTACCTTTAAAACAAAAGTGATATACGCTTAATTTAGATATCATTTGAAGAGAGGAACACATAAAAGAATACATCCCAATATTATTAACTTGTTTCTTATCCAAGTTTGTAGAGATGAAGCTCTTCTTGTTTAGGTAAGGTGAATTACATATAATGAGGGTCCCACTTCTCATGCAAACCTATTTATTTTAAAGATAGAACTCTAAAGTGGATACTTCAAGGTTCTTAAGAACATCATCCGAGAGATATAAAGGTCATCTCCTAGCCTTGATTTGATAATGATTGCTTCGAAATGATACCCAAGGGTTTATGTTCAGTTTTAAGTGTGCCACTTTATGTTTTTCAACTCCCTTTATCCGGCATAGCCCCGCTGCCAGCAGACCTGTTCAATACCCCGGTGGGTTTACCTTAGTACCATACAAGCATGACCTCACCACCAGCAGGCCTATTCAGTACCCCTGCAAGTTTACTTGTATTTATTGATACTTCCTTTTTATTATATTACTCAAAATATTTAGAATTATGTATACTGCTCATCGACAGTTTTAGACTATAAGGAAGGCAGGTGGTACGAGAGTGTTTTAGAGTTATTAGGGACATAATTAATTGTTTGCAATTATCCCAAGGGTGGCATCATCCACACAACTTAAATCTCAGTTATTCAATGTATAATGTAACGTCTCAGATAATGACTAAGAGGTCCGTCTAGTTAATCCTATTAGGGTTCTCATGAAAGTTCATTGCGGTTTTGCAAGGGCGGTCCACCACATGAGGTTTTCAGCAATACCTTCAAAGAAAAACTTGTAAAGATAAACTTGGATAAAAACTTGTTTGAATCAACTAGCTTAGTATTAGACATAATGGTGTCACCACTTTTGAATGGATATTTCAATTAGCAATCACTTCTTCAAAATGATGAGGTAATAAGACAAGTGCACCCGTTATCATATAGAGCTAAATGTGAAAATATCTTCTTAAAGGATAGCAAGGACGATTCATTTAGGGTTGAGTGTAGAAGTGTAGGAGGAAGATGTACATGAGAGTAAAAAAAATTCAACACAAGACTTAAATGATCCTTGATAGAAAGAACATGAGGATATTAGCCCATACCTCTAATTACCTAAAGTGAAAACAATGTTAAGCACATGACTAAGATCATATCACTTTGGCTTTAGTACCAGATAAGTAATGGAGTAGGTTTCTGCAGTATCGAAACAGATAGTATTGGAACAGAGTGACATGATGGATGATTTTTGCTCATTCATGACGACAACCACTTCACCAAGGAATTCAGTGATAATATACGAGGAGATATATACGAGGGCTTGCAAAATTTCATGGTAGGGAGCGTACAATAATTGAGAGTAACCATATGTTTATTGCATAATTAGTCTAATTTCTTTTAGTAAAATGAAAAAATGTTGATTTTATATGTCCTATTACTTGAAGCATTTAAATCGAGCAACAAAAACTTTGAGTATAGGATAAGAGCTACCAACATCTCATTACCAATACCGAATCACCTGAGTACCGGATGGACGCAGGGTTGTGCTTTAGTACCGGAATAGCGCAGAGTTGTGGATCAATACCGAAATATTGCAGACCTCCTCCTTTGGTACAAGATGAGCACACAGGCGACCATCAGTACCAGATGAGCACAGGAATGTTGTTCAGTACCGTATGAACACAGACTTTCTCCTTTGGTACCGGGTGAGCACAGAAATGACCATTAGTACCAGAATAGCGTAGACCTCCTCCCACGGTACCAGATGAATGCAGAGTTAAATATTGTTTGCAGTACCAGATGAACGCAATTCTGCAGTACAAGAATAGAATGGTACCAGAATTCTAGAAATGAATATCAAATCCCAGCACTGAACATGTTGACTTGGTCTCGCCGATGGAAGTTGCAAAATAATATGAAGGTTTCAGCAACCACTCCCCCATGCCTAAGGTTTTTCATGGCCTCATGCAAACAATGTGAGATGCTAAAAAAATGGCTTCTTGGAGAGTTGTGAACACCTGCTAAAAACAAACCAATAGAACTAATCAAAACTAGATTTTTATTCATGCTTAAAAACAAAAACTTTTAGGGAGAACATCAAAAGTTGAATTATTAGCTATGAATGAAATAGTTTGGACTTAACATTTAGTTTCAACTACTATTAAAAGATCACTTAGTCGATCATCCTTGTGAAATACCGGTCTTAAAATAGGTAGGTAAATATAAAGCATGAATGCATCATTTTTAACAACTTTAAGGAAAAAGAAGAATTTTGAAGAAATAGGCCATGAAGCACTCCCTTAAGTGTTATCTTCCGTTGACAAGGATGCCTTTTCTACTTTTGAAACCCTTCCAGTATTATGTGTGCATTCGGAGGATGAAGAAATTCCCTTCTCATAAGATTCCAAACAAAATAATCTTAACTTTTAAAAAGAAATCTACTATAGGAACAAAAGATCTTAAACGAATTGCTTTATTAGCTTTTGACATTCTCATTTATGAAAAGTATGAAAGATAGGTTGCATTGTACTTATGTGCAACATTTATTTATTTATTTACCTATCCTACTCTAATTGAACAAAAGAAAATGTCCTTCAAGTATAGGGATACTTCCAGTGAAGCCATGTGTGTAACAGGGTTAGAAATATATCCATACTTGGGTTTAAAAGATAAATTTTAATGCATACCGGAGTATGAAGGACCAACTTCTTTGATGATGAGATCAAGCAATAATGAAAAATATAAGAGTGGTGTGAACTAATAACTAATTGAAACCATATTTCAATAGGATCACTATATTCTTGTTTCTCTTCTTTGTTTAGGTCACACTGAATGTCCTCCTCTACCATGCTATGCAAATTATCCTCTTCAACATGATTATTCTTTAGAGTACATACATGATCTTCTGAGAAGCATGCTAAGGACTCCTCAATCTCAGGTTCTAGCAGTTTCTCTCCATTGAATGATTCTTCAGTTTCCTCTATAGGTTGGAAAGGGTGATCAAAGGAGGATTATAGATATTCTTGTGGATGTAGCTTATGGAAATCTTGTTTTTCTATCACTTTTGGAGAGGCGGATAGGTTCTTGACTGTTGTCAATATATTTTCTTTTTGCGAGGCAGAGATTGAGATCCCAGCTGCTACTAGGATGGAGAGAGTTCTTCCAAACTCTTGATCATTTTTTAGTCCTTGTTGTTGGTTTATGGGTCCTATTTCACACATGGATTAGTGTAGAGGGGGGATTCGTACAGTGCCCAAATTATTATTTTTTAAATCCTAAGGAAATAAAAAGAAGCAAACTAAAAGAAAATGTAAGCAAACCAATTATATACTTGAAGCGCCACTGTGCTACTAGGATCCTACTGTCACCAAGTTATTTGTTCACACGAGTTAGTTTCTCTTCTCATATATATAAAAAAATGGCTAATGCTAATAAAACACAAATTCTAACTACTAAAAGGAAGAGGACAACCTAATTTTGGAGTAACCCCACTAAAGTGGATGCATGGGCTCTTCCCTCACATCTTACCATCTTCTCTCCGTCCTTAGGTCATCCTTAAAAGCACACCACACTTGCATGAAAATAAACACGCTTGCATGAAAAGAACCACACTTGCATGAAAGGAACAGTCAAGGCTTTGGAGAAATAAAAGCAACTTACCTATGCTATAATCTCTTTAGCACCTCCCCGGCAGCGGCGCCAAAATGTTGGGGCTAAATATATGCACTATTAATTCCCACATTTAATTATCAACCAGGGCTCGTAAGCTTCGAGGTGGAGGCGCAAGAAATGCAGGATCAGAGCCTAGTCTAGCCTAATCTAAAGCCGACAAAACAATCTTCAAACCCACACTGCAGAAAATTAACACTAAGGATTCATCACTGAGACACAGGAATAACTTAGTGCTATAAAGGCTTAGATCACAGTCTTTCATGCACTCAAGATGATGTTCGTGTGATTAATCGCGAGTATCTTACTTAAGTTTCCTATCCTTCAATGGATTCTAGTGGTGATTAAAAGGATAATATAATGGATAAAAACTAGGTAAAAGGAAATGAGATATAAACTCAAACTTTGTCCTCAATCAAATGCAATGTACCAATGCCTTGAGTGAGAGGGTGTTGATTTGAATTTTATCTATTAAGAATCAATTTGCAAAATACAAATTAATTGCATAATGCAAATACACAATATATGACTTTCAAACTAAACAATAATGCAAGAAGAAAAGAAACTAAACGTAATGCTAATATACAAAGAAAATAAAATATAGCAACACTTACCACTCTAAGGGGCCCTTCCCAGGAGGTTAGTGCTGCTAAAAAGACTCAGATCAAATGGAGATGGTGTCCAGTGCTTCAACAATAATCAATTCTTCATTGAGATCAAAAACTCTATTTTTACATGGCTAGTAACTCAAAGCTTTCTCACAAGAATAAATCTCTCCTTTACAAAACATTCATGAAACTAATGGCACTTTCTCATAGCCATATGAGGCTTATTTATACATGAATAATCATCGATAAGTGGATGGGACCGAATCCCAATGCTCATATTTCAAATTTACAATTTTAAATAAAATCCTCAAAAATCTGGGTTTTCTTGCAATTTGGGCATATTCGAGTTATGGAGCCACCCATATCTTTCCAACCAATTATAAATGTTGAAAATGGTTTCTGGGTTATGTAACTAGATAATATTCCTAAAACCCATTTTTCTGTTTTGAAAGATATGTTCCCATGTGCACGAAAATCAAGGCGCAAGTTGGCAGTTTGAGTTTTGTTGCTAATTTTGGCAAAAACATCCCCCCTAAGATAGAAGTCCACACGTGCGAGATGGGTGAATTATGTCCCACATGTCTGCATGAAAACATCATTCTAGACAAAACCCATGTACCCGATTTTCCTCTAAAATCTTTCCAAAATTTTGAATTATGTCTAGTATCGGATTAGCACAGGCTGGTACCGAAATAGGTGGAGCCTTGGTACTGGAATAGACTAAGTACCAGATCATGCTGCTTAAGAGTCAAAGTGATTAGGATCATACATAATCAAGAATTTAATCAAATTAACTCAATAAAATTAAACAAATCATGCCTTAACCATAAGTTACCTCTCTATGCACATGATCAAGGTCATTAATTGTATTTATGGATGAAACAGTCAATTAGATACACATATCATAGGTAAAATTGACTCAGACATAGATAATATAGGGTAATAGAAGTGTCAATATTGAGACTCAACAAGTCCCTCTGGCAGGAAAAGGACAACAAAGAACAACAAGAAAACAACACGACATTTTCCATGTTGCTAGAAGAAATTCAATAGCGCACTGCTAACACATGCCGCATCCCAAGGGAGGTTGCGTAGGAAAATGAGGGTATTGCAAAGTTCAAGGAATACTGACACCATACATGGATCAAAGCTGTGAGGGATCCCAAGTGAGCATCACTGAATATGCAATACTGCGTGAACATGGAGAAGGTGGAGTGGATCATCAAATATTGGCCTGCACAGTGGCAACAACCAATAAAAATACCCACCACCAGAACATGTACGACATAGACTGCCAAGCCTAAAGACACAACTAAGGCATGCTCGTCAGCACGAACAGGGAGTCCGGCTGGCCATACTCGGAAAACAACAACGGGAATAGTGTCAAGTGGGAGCGTAATCCTGAAAAAACCAAGGAGAATGCCAAAAACAACATGAAGATGAAGCCAACCATAGGATACAATGAAGAATCCAATAGAGGGTCAATAGAAGACAAGCCCAAGCACAACCAGTGGGGCACAATCCTCACAATCAACAAAGGAGATGACACAAGGAACATATGCAGGTGGGAAAAATAAGTATGATAAAGAGAAACCAGACATCACCCTCACTTGGGATGATGTAGAGCTCGTCACGGACAAAGTCCAAGACAGGAGCGAGGAAGCAGTAAAAATAGTAGAGGCAAAGAGAGAGAAAGTCATGGCCAAGTTGATATAATTCCATGCGCACATACAACAACTACAAGACCACGCAAAATCTCAGGCCATCGCACAACAACAAAAGGCAGTAGCCAACGCAAAAGAACCATGAAGAGACAGTACAATTTTTCTCCCAGTGCAGCGACACATTTACCATCACGAGCGAAATGATCAGGATGTATTGGAAACAGAGCAGACACCACTGCAGGAGGTTGAAGAGATGTATATAATACTAGTGTAGATACACATGAAGGCTCTATATGGACCACAAGTGAGTGTTATGAAGAAAGTGCAGTCCAGGGCTTGCACAGATGACACCAACCTATAGGTGAGCAGAGGAGTCATGAAAATGCTCCAGATAACATGCGACAACTGACTACGGAGAAATAAGAGAAGAAATATTGTGTGGACATGCTCGAGCAGAGAGTGGTTGTAGCCTATGATATAATCCCAAATAGTGTGCAAATAGCAAAGCCCACTATAATGCAAAATATTGATCACATTTTGCAAACAATCGATGAATAGCGGAAGGAGATCAAAAACCTCAAGGAAAAAATCATTCCTACAAATCCCCTAGAGGTGAAAGAAAAAAGAAGGCAAGAGGCTACATGACAGATGGACGAAATGGAAAGAAAACTCATCATAGTTGTGGACTTTTTTTATAGGGAAGCGCAACTACGGACAACATTGGAGGAATATGAAGAGGTCCAACACTGAGACCAGGAAGAAGGAAAGATAAGTGAAGCCATCAAGGACCTCAAACAAAGGGAAAAAACAAGGAATATCACCAATTGTATCAAGGGAGTACAAGACATGAATAAGTTGCAAGCATAGCTAATAGTTGGGAAGACACAGAAGAAGGAACGACAATCCCAAATGGAACCTCTCCAAGAGCTAGTTGCAAAGATTATTGTGCAGCCGCAGGAGGAAAAGAACAACATGGCACAAACACAGGAAAAATGCGTAGAAATGATCTAGGAGGAGATCAAAGCACAAGTATTAGAAGCATTCACTGAAAAGGCCGCGCAAACCCAAACATGAGGAAGGGAACTTGCAGACAATTTCCACACTCTAGAAAGGGTTGTTGAGGGAGTATGCAAAGCCTAGGTGGCTCGGGATGAGCCACATGTTAGTGTTGGGGGCCTATTCGGCAGATGCCCATTTTGGGGAAAATGCTATTTTTGGAGAGAAAAGAATGAAGTGGGAGAAAGATAGCTGGAAGGAAAAGAAACATGTGCGAGGAAAGCATGTAAGGAGCGCATGAAAGGAAACCTAAATTCATTAGGGTTAGGGGTTTTGTAAGATATTTTAATGGTCGATAATCCAAGAATATGTATAAGTAAGTACCTAGGAGGTCTAGGGAAGGATGGATGGTCAGGGAGAGTTCGAATGCTCTAACATGTAAGAGAGAATTGTTTTGTGAAGAGTTTGTAAGAGCTATAACATTTTGTAAGTTGTGGAGCTAAAGGAGAGTCGAGCAACTCGGTCCTGAGGGTTATATCATAGGCTGAGGAGCCTGGTGCAATCTAGTAAACCTCACAGGGATCAAGAAGCCTGTTGAGATTATAACACCAAAGACTGTAAGTGCGTGCGACATGATATATTGCAAAAACACAACAAAAGAGCCTGAGAGACAAATATTTGTGGATGTAACCCAGGAGGAGGTGAACCACAGTAGATCATGTGTTATGTGGATTGATAATTTTTTATTCCTTTATTGTCAATGATTAGCTGTTAGAAAAATACATGAATGACTTAGTTAGAACTTTGGTTTGCATGTATGAATGATGGAATAGTTAATATGAATGAGGGAAATGACTAATGAATGAAGATCACAGAGTACAATCACAGATCCCTACTCACTCCCAGCCTGCAAGCACTTGAGCATTGCAGCCACCCATAGAATTATCTTGGGTGAGACTGCACAGTGCACCGTGTGTATTGCATTGCCTTCTGGTTTACCAAGGGGGTCGATAGCTTTAGAAGGGCTTTGCTGAAAACTTGTTCAAATCTGAGCCTGGGTCAACTTATGACATTAAATTAAGATCATAGTAGATAAAGTAGATAACCAACAATAATCCATCATATATTATCATATCTCAGACTGGTTTCCATGAATTTTTTCTTTCAAATCGAGACTTATACAAGAGAAACAATGACAAAAGAAGACCATGAATCGAGCAACAACAATCTAACAACTCTCAATAATAACACTAGATCTCATAGGTATCTCATCCTATTTTCAATTAGGCACACCAATAGTGATAGTATTTAAGAAATTACAATAGCGAGAATCAACCATTAGCCCTTTCCCATTACATTTTTCCCAATTTGTATCATTCCCTTGGCTATTTCTTTATTTTGCTTCTATTGTTTCTTGATTTTGTTTTTGATACTTTCCCTCTTTGTATTTTCCTACACTCAAATATTTTAAACCTTTTCTCTTCTTCCTCCAACTGGCATTTAATCTATATGCATTGTTGGCATGATTTCATTTATTTTTCCACCACTTAGATTTCTCATTGATATGCTCTATTGTTTCACAAAACTTTAGTATTTCCGTAAAAATGGGTGGTCTTCAAAATTGAGGGGCCAACAAATCCCCAACCCATGACACAAAATATTTTTTTCTAGTGGAAACATATTGGTTAACCAAGGATATGGTGGCCCAGGAAGTGGCTCAATAGCAAGAAGAAAACAGAGCCACCGTGCATGCCGTCTGAATTCTTGAGGCTAAATTTGATCTTTTCTGTAAAGCTCAATTTGGGATTCATTTCTAGGAAAGGAAAATGGGATACCAGGGTGAATATCATCTTCTGCTTACTCTTCTATATATGATTCATGGGTGAATGGATGAATGTGCATAATGGATCCCAAAGGTGTGGTTTTTGGTGTTGGTAGTTATAAATAGTATAATAAATAAGTTGTCGATTTTCTCCTTCTTATATTTAATCATTAGATGGAATTATTGCATAAATCCCACTACTAGTATGAATACGAAAATTAGTTTGTGAGTAAAATAGTTTTAAAATATATAGGGAAATCTTCCCTAAAATACAAAAAAGACACATGAAAACTTCAATTTTTTTAAAAATATTCTTGAAATCTTTATTTTTTCTTAAAATTTTATGTGTTTTTTACAACCAACATATTCAATTAAAAAACAACTATATAAAAATTACTTTGTTTTATAATCCTTAATTTAACTATGTGTAGTTAAAAAGTTTGGCGCTCAAAAAAAATCTATTTTTAAATATATCATACCATTTTATAGAATCAAAGAATAAATATATGTAAGAAAGGGTTTTAAAACGTTTAAAATTTCCAAGATGACTTAATGAATATATCATGCATTTTGAAAGACAAAAGCACAAAAATATTATCCTTTACTTAAAATATATGAAAAAATGATGCATCCAAGTTTAGGAATAATCACAAGAGTTAAGAGTTAATTCTTATTCTTTGAAAGAAAAAAGCACAAAAGTATTATCATTTACTTAAAATATATGAAAAAATAATGCATTCAAGTTTTGGAATAATCACAAGAGTTAATTCTTATTCTTTTTCACTTGGGGCAAATATTGTAAGACAATAAATTTATTGGTCATGCAGCTTCATTATTATTGCAGTGTTGGGCGGAGAGTTTTTCTCAAAGGAATGCTTCCATACTTTTACGAAGTTGCCTACATTTTGTTAATTAAAATTCATATACCAATAACATCAATGGTTAGATTTTCCGTCATGATAGCATACTTTTATGAAAATGACCACGTTTTGTTAATTAAAAGTCACATACTGATATATCAATATGATCAATTGTTTTATTATTATTCTATGGTTTGTTAATTGACATTCAGTATTCTATTGTTTTATTATTATTCTATGGTTTGTTAATTGACATTCAGTGTTTTCTCTGACCACTTGATGTACTATGAAACTAATACATTCTAATGGATGTGGAAAGTGGTGGATAGTGTATGGGGTAGGTGGTGTAAAGAGTCGACGGTGTAGGGTGAATACATGTCGTGGACATAGTGGAGGGTGGGTGGAGTGGAGGGGGATGGGAAAAGGTGGGGTGGAGGGTGGAAGAGAGATGGTCGAGTGGGGTCCGAAATGGAATAAGAGAGAAGGTGGGGTGGGGTGGCGTGTGGTAATGGAAAATTAAGAGGAGGAGGTTGGAGTGGAGGGTAGAGGGAGATGGAAGGAGGGAGTGGTGGAGGGTAGGTTTGAGTAGGGGAGAGTGGAGCAAGTGGTGGAGGAGACATAGAAGAATGGAATAGGGTAAGGGAG
>JASDQU011177122.1:12721-23298 GCA_032191745.1 Picea mariana
TTTCTTAAACACATTCTTCTCTGAAACATCCCCCCAACAAGTTTACTCATGCCTCATTCTGAGTCCTAAGCAAAAAGTTACAACATTCACAAGATGCAATTCTCCACTTACTTACTACTACAAAATTTACTTTATTACTTCTGAGAAGTTTTAGCACCCAATTCAAAATTTTGGGAGGATAGATTTCGCCTCCTCCTCAATATCTTTCCAACGACTATTTTTTTACTCAAATTTGAGCTACGAGCTGAAATTTATGGTCTGGAGAAGTTTAGATTATTTTTCCCAATTTTATCCATGTATGCTATGGGTGTCTTCTTTCTCTTCCTGCACATTTTTACATACTTATATTCCAAATATGGCTCCAATTTCGTCTTCTATGATTCATAATATTTCCATAGACTGCTCATGTGCCTCAAATGGACGTTTGAGCAAGGAGTTATGCCCTCTGGAAGTAAACTAGTACCGGAATTTTACCTTAATGGTTTCAGCTGTAACTTTCTCATACAAGATATGTTTTGTGCTCGTAGTAGCTTGTTGGAAAAATCTCTCTGAATTATTTTATTTAAGATGTAGAGATAGAGTGTACCAAATTACCAAAGCTACACTCTAGTCTCGTGGATTTTGATTTCCTAAAAACATCATTTAGGCACTCAAAATCACTATGCAAGTTAATGACCTTCGAAAATAATAAAAATTCATATAGAATTGATTGTTTTTACTAGTTTAATGGTCTTTTAATCTGATTTGTAGATCTCAAATCAAAAGAAATATCAACCATTGACCCACAACACCTTCTCCAGGTCCACAGAGGAATTTCCATTGTCAATTGTCAACTCGAAGCAATCTGAACCATTGATTTTCCAACACTACATCGACGATCAAAGATTTATTTTAGCAAATTAAACGTGTTAGCAAATCTCCCCAAACCCCGACCATCAATCATCAATCATTTCTCTTTGTAAACCAAATGTTTCCCATGAATCTCATCGATCCCCGATCATTCGCGATTGACCATTGATGAATTAATTTGACAACTAACTTAGTTACAATTTCGTCGAACCCCAACCATTGACCATCTCTTGTCTGATGTGGCAACTATACTGATGTGGCATGACACATATATGATGACATGGAATGAAATATCATCTCGAGGCATCAACTTAGTTGTCATGGCATGACATGTGGATGATTACATCGCATGAAACATCATCATCCTTTCATCAGTGATCGACAACTTCTCTTGGGTGAACCAAAAACCTCACTGAATCAGTTAACCCCCGATCATTGGTTATCAACAATCAAATATTTCCTTTGACACATGAAATATTTCTTCAAATTCTATTGATGCTTGATCTTCGACCATAGACGATCGACGATTTCTTTTGGTTGATCAAAAGTCTTTGCTAAACTCGTCGACCCGTTCATCAGCCATCGAAGAATTCTTTTGGCGACTCCCACACTTAGAAGTTTTCGGCCAATTCCTAGATGAATCTAGGCCATTGATTTCCATCCTGAATTATCTTGACTATTGATCTGCTCCAACCTCCCAATGACTGAAAATGAATCCAAACCATCGATCTGTCTCATTTTTCCGCTGTTGAAAATGAATCTCAATCGTTTATTTGCTTGACCTTGCTAACTCTGAAAAACCTTATAAGTTTTTTAAATTTATTTACAGTGAATCTAGTTCATTGATCTCAAAATCGAACATGATATCGACCATCGATTTACCAAACTTTGCCCAATTCTACAACAAACATTAAAACATGAAATTCGACCTTCTAAGTCAAATTTTAACTATGCAACTCTGTAGATTTACTCCATTAAACCTCTCTTTGATGGCTATGAGGCAAATCCAACCTAAATTTGGGGATTTCACTCTGGCTTTTCACCGTTTCCCTCAAATTCACACGGACCGAAATCTATAACAATGAATTTTACCAAATTTGTGTCGGTTCTTGGCCCATACGAGTCCAATGTTTCAACTATAAGCTCTAATACCATAATGTAACATACCCATCCCCAAGTTGGATCACGTTACTACTAAAATGACCAAATAAAATTTTCTACTACCAATTCTAAATGCGGAAATAATACACAACATGAAATTCAAGCTCATTCAATTGTCCATATTAAATACAAATATGGATGCAACTACTTTAACTGTGTACAACAACAACAAAATGCATATAACATCATTCAACCATAAAAATAGAGATTCATGTGCATCAATCTACTCACAACAAGTAGCAATAACCAAGATAACTCAAAGTAAAAAGAATAACAACTATATCATCATTTAAGATGAATAAAAACAACAAATAAGAACACTTTTCTTAAGAAAGATGCAACATGTTGTAGAGGACAGGTGTTGTTCCCAACCGTAGACTTGTTTTTCTAGTTATTAACAACAAGTCACCCTTGAGTTGGGGCTATGAATCCACAAGAGACGATGGTCCCTAAGGTTGGCCAATGTCCCCCTCTCAACAATCAATTCCCACAACTAATTCCAGTCCACCAACTCTCTTCCCCACAACCTGCACAACCCAAGGGATGGAATCCCCCTTCACGACTGCCTTTCCACTCCCCTCAAGGGATTCTAGCATAGGTTGGATAGGGAATCTTTTTTCTGGAACCCCAAGAATTCTACAACTGCAACATGAATTCGCCCAACAACAAAACACTTGCTTCTCTTGACAAATTTTGAGCAAAATGTTTCTCACAGACCCACAACCTATTTCTCCATGAAATTACAGCTTCAAACATCTTCCAAACATGCCCACAACAACCGCCTTCAAGCTTCAACACTCAGAAATCCTTTGTTGTCTAGAAAAATTCATGTAAAAACAACTCTCCATGCGAAAACGTGAATCCATAATTATGGTCTCCTACCCATACAAATTTCCCCTATTTTTCTTTCTTGCTTGACTCACACTCTTCCCCAAGCTGATTGTACTCAACCACCATGCTCTTGATAACTATATGATGTGACTTCTCACACCCACCCTCTTACATGAATTCAATGATTGGGCTCTAGAACACTCAACAAATAATGGAAGGTTCACGGTAAGGGTAATTTTGCTAGAAATGGTTCGGGCTTAATAAAGATGGGTAAATTATCCACCTTGGACCCCTTCCCTCTCTTGTGGAAACCAAGGTCCCAAATATTCGTCTGTGTCCCTTTGTAGTTGGCGATAATTTTTATTCATTATATTCAATTTACATCATTTACATATTACATCACCAACCCCTCGTCCATAAATTACATTTACACTATACATTGTTAGTTTGGGGTTTGAAAACTGGGATGTTACACATATGAATTTAAAACACATCTAATGAACATTTGTCTCTCAATAATGTGATTAACAAAAGAAATACATATATCACATGTCACCTAATGTGTCACTTTAGTTGGCAATGATGAAGAGGCCATGTGCAAATTAAGAATTTTATCTCAAGGAATGTGGTTCTAGGACCCATGTCACAAAGTGGCAGGCACTTGTGAATTCCTTGTTTTAAACTTGGTCGTAGTTCCCTTCATTGGAATAAAAAATATCTTTATTAAGTTTATCTACACTAAATATAATACTTTTGTAACTTGTTAAAGGGGAAAAGGAATCTCTTGTACATTCAACATTATCAAGATGGATTGGCCCATTGAGGATGAGGGGAGGAGGTTGTAGTGGAGGTGGTAGGAAACCTAATATACTAAAAAGACAACACAGTAAACATCTTTGATACGAGAGTACCAATGGAAATTGTCCATTGTGGGTGGTGCAATCCAACCTCTAATGGTCAAGAATATAATTGAGTATCAATGTACTTTGTTGACATAGGGACACCATGGGGCTAGTGGACATGGGTTTTGTAGTACATTTTTTCAAAGTGACGATACTATATCGAATGCATGAAGCGTTAATGCTCCCAAATAAACACATAACACCATTACTTCCATATATATATAAAGCATCGATACTTTATTTTTTTTATTTTTGATGCATTAGTGAGTGTATTCTTAAAGAGTGCCTCACACATATGTGGGTTCCCATGTTGTTGATGGGCTAATGTAGTGCCTTTCCTACCTATTTACATTAGTGCACATAATACATGATAATGCATTGGTGCAAATTGGTGCACATTGAACATGGTAATGCATTGGTGTGAATTGGTGCACATTAGATATGGTAAAGCATCAGTGTGAAAGATATGGTAAAGCATCAATGTGGAAACTATGTAAAAGCCTTGATGCACCTATTTGATAAGAGATGACCATTTTATTAGGTGGAGTTATTTTTTCACCATACTAAACATGTTATGTTTTTTATGACAAATATATTGTTGTAATGCATAATATATGCTTCTTGATTAAAAAATTAAGAATATCAATTAATTACTAATTTATTATTTAAAAATACTATTTATTTATTTTTCAATGAAAACTTTGTGGGGGAACTGAAGGCATACTTTCCCACATTAGTGGTTGGAATTTGTAGTTAACTTATTGGCATAAACCAATGCACCAAACTCAAGGGATTCGAACTAGGTACTTGGCAACACATAACTAGCCAAATGCTCAACAACATGCGAAACAATAGGGAAAACTAACACCTTAGGCTTATTAGTTATTAAAAAAGTAATGATTAATAAATTAATAACAATTTACTCATTATACAAATTTGTTGTGTTATTTAGTTGAATATGTAAAATGTAGGATCAAAATAAGAAATTCCTTATATTCACAAAATGTTGATCAAATGTACAAAACATGAATCTAAATGTGCTATGAGATGTTGCTTAGAGAGATGAAAACAGATAGAAGATTGAATAATAACATTTAATTTCAATTGTAAACATTACAATAATATGACAGTCCCAACATACAAAAGAGGAAATTAAATAATAACATTTAATTTCAATTGTAAACATTACAATAATATGACAACCCCAACATACAAAAGGGGAAAATTATCAAAATATACAATCATTTGATGTTTAGAAACACACACAAACCAAGCTTTCTACATGTGACAAAGAATTAAAACTCGACACTTTAAATCCTTTAAAATCCATGGCAATAATCATAGCTTAAGTTTTTTTCATCATTACTTCTTTCTTTACATCTTTGAGAATGTCATTTGCATGTTAGTAATACTATGTGCTTGAGCTTCAATCTCTTCCCTTACAACTCATTAACTTTTATTTGGTTTGCTTGCATATATACAAATTAAGATCAAGTACTTATTAATTGTGAAAATTATTTACATTTACTAATATACTTACTTCTAAATTTTGTATTACTTCATACTAATCACACATTGTTAAGAAGCCCTTTCACATATCAACATTGAATAAATCATAATTTGGCTTCACTTTAACATACTTTAATACATATGTTTAGATACAATAACGTTTAACGTTTAGATAATTAAAAAATAAATGTACCAAGTTGAAAATTAATAATGTTTGACACAATTTCATGGATGATTGCTTGGTAATGCAACATGTAGTCACATGGATGATTGCTTGGTAATGCAACATGTAGTCACAATCTCTAGCTAATCCAATGTTAAAAAGAACTTTAAAATTCAAAGATTTATGAAACATAGATGGTTGATTGAAAATTATAAGATGGAAAGAAGAACAAATATTAAATATATTAAAAGATACATGTAGTTCTCACATTTTTTGCAATCATACCTTTTATACTTTGTTATGAGTCTTGTGCATTACATGCATTATTTTTTTTAGCTATTTTGTACAAAATTAAAATAATTCAAAAGTCAATGATCAATTTTTTTATTTGTTTCACATTAAAAAGTATTTTTTTAAATAAAGATATGTAATTAATTACATATCTTTGTTGCACTTTATTATTAGGTGGGTTCTCAACATGTCTTTGATGGTTTGTATTTCTTTCACCATCTCTTTGAACACTTTTTTTTTTTACATTCCTACTAAGATTTTCTTGATATCATTGCATTGTTCGCCGAGTAAATATTACTTTAATTACTTTGAAAACAATATTTTTTAAAATGAAAATACATAACAATGAATAATAATAATAACTGACTATAGTATATACATTATATTGTAAAATTACAATAAAAAATTATCTTCTCAAGTCTGGTTTCTAATTTCTTATTTCGGTACATTTTTTTCAAGAGAAGGTATACATGTCATGCAAACCATCATTGAGAATAATTTTTCATGAACTTACTAAGAATGAGGTTATTGAATTCTTTACTTTTGTTTTTCACATTAAATAAAAAATAAGTTTATACATTATTTCCGCCCAACACCTCAAATCTCCATAAAATTGTTTTACATTTTCATTTATTTGTAAGTCAATTTCTCCCAACAAACTTTAAACTTTGGATTAATTTGTCAACCTTTATATGATCAATGTCACTTTTCTTCTTAAAAATACATTGTGATCTCTTCTTGTCAAACCCCTCAGAGTTCCATGCATACCTACATTTTTGGACACATGCAAATGTTTTGTAAATATGATTATGAGATTCAATAAATAATACAATTCAAATAAGTGTCCACCTTCTTTTATTTGAAGCATTTTCATTAAGGTGCACAACTCATCTTCAATGAGCTTGTGCGTTATATTTTTAATTTGTTTCATGATTTTGACTTGCACAACACATGTTGATAATATCATGCCACTTAACCCCATATAAATTTCAAACTATATCACGTGCATATTCAAATTTATAGAAATTTACTTGGTTTCTCTTACACACATGGTCATAGTGGTATGTGTGGCAAATCTTATTCATTATGTCTAATTTCTTTCTTATTAGTCCCTGCCGAAAGCGTAGATGGACTATAACGATCGATAATTCATTGAATTCATATTAGTTTGTCCTTTGACTAAAAATATTCGCATAATATCTATTGCTGGAACTAGGGATCTAAAAACATTGTTTTTTATATAATAAAAAATACCATATATGTCATGATCTGATTGGATAACAAATTGGAGGTCTTATTGCCAACTTTGCTATTCCCAATGTTTGATATGTTAGCATATCCAAAGTTTTTGATCATATACGGTCTTTCTAAGTTTTTATTTTTTTCTTGAAATGTTTGGATATCCAAAGTTTTGAAGATAGAGAGTTAGCTTTTTATTAGTTGACTTCACATTAGTTTGTCCTTTGAATCAATTTTTATTTTTACATAGCCTCTATTGTTCGAACTATTGTTACAATTTTTCTTATTGTTATAAAATAATATTATAAATGTTTTTTCGTACGTAACAGACCTATCACGCTACATTCTTTCTTGAATGTTTATATAGCAGTCATGATAGACTTAAATGTTTACCTAACATGCCTCACAACCTTAAATGTTTACTTAACAAGCTTGTTACAATATATTTTCTTCCAGGTTTTTTTTATATGCAATGTTCTCTGCAGTGAATATGGCCAATATTGTTCTTCAACAACATTGCTAGTTCACTGGTTCATGCTTGCTTCTTGCTTGTTGACTGATTTCTTATTTGCATGTTGTTGTTGTTCTTGTTTGGCTGTTGGTCTTGTTGCAGTTTGCACGCTTGGGATTATGCAACCGCGATTGGAACTGGCCTTCTGCCGTTCCCCATTGACGGGCGGGTTTGGGTGTTGTGTTTAGCTTCGCTTGCTATTTGCAATTTGCAGGTGGGAAATTTGACTACTGGGGATGCCTGAGTCGAAATCCTCTTGCAGAACATCTTTGTATGTGAGGATAAAATACGATTTCCTTTTCCTATACGTCATTGTGGCTGTGATGGAGGTAGGTTCTGTGTCCGATATTGGCAACTGAGAATGAGATGAAGACAACATTAAAGTCCTGGTTCTCTGGTTGTAGTAATCACATACAAAGATGGATTGCAAGAGGATTTTGATCGCTCCTAGTATTGAAAAATACCAACCATGAAAACCACACCTTTCTTAATTGCTTGCATAGTGGAAAGCCTTTGGATGGTCCTGATAGCTTTGAATGTTTGCCTGACAGGTCTCATAGCCTGAAATGTTTGGTTAGTAGATG
This sequence comes from Picea mariana, assembly GCA_032191745.1. Classification (NCBI taxonomy): domain Eukaryota; kingdom Viridiplantae; phylum Streptophyta; class Pinopsida; order Pinales; family Pinaceae; genus Picea; species Picea mariana. The sequence goes on from JASDQU011177122.1 coordinate 20,762, forward strand.
TGTTACAATACATTTTCCTTCGAATTTTTTGATACAATCTTGTGTGCAGTGAATTTGGCCAATATTGTTCTTCACCGGCATTCCTGGTCGAATGGTTGGCGCTTGCTTCTTGGTTCGCTGGATGCTGCTTGTTGTTGTTTGATTCAACTTTGTAGGGTTGAGGTCCTGCAGCTGCAGTTGGGACTTTTGGTGCTTCTTCACTGGGTTGTTATTTGTTGCTTGTTGTTGTTTGCTTCAACTTTGCAAGGTTGGCATTCTGCATCTGCAGTTGGATCTATTGTTACAGTTTGTGGGCTAGGTGTCACGCTTCTGTCCTTCTCCATTCACCGGTGGGTCTCGGTTTTTGCGGTTACATTCTTGCATTGTTTGACAGGCCTGTTGTAATACATTTTCATCCTTTATTTTTTTCTTCTGCAATGTTGTTTGGAGTTAATATGGGTGATATTGTTCTTTGGCGGCGTTCCTGGTTCAATGGTTTTTTCTTGCTCATTGCTTGTTGACTAGTTTCTTGTTTTCCTATTGCTGTTGCTGTTGTTGTTGTCGTTTCCCATTGGCGGGTGGGTTTGATTGCTAGATTTAGGTTCGTGTTTGTTCTTTGTTGTTTGTTATTTCTAGTTTGCAAGTGAACATTTTAAATGCCAGAAATGCCTGCGTCAAAATCCTCTTCCAGAACATTTTCGTATGCGAAGAGAAAATTCGATTTCCTTTTTTTTTTTTTTATGTCGGTGGGTGTTATGGAGGTGTTCCAATTGTGGATGCAGAATGCTAACCGTAAAAAACTGTAGCTTCCTTGAATGTTTGCACAGTGGGAAGCCTTTGCACGGTCGTTACAGTCTTGCATGTTTACCTGCCAAGCCGTGTTAGAATATATTCCTCCGATTTTTTTATACAATCTTGTCTGCAACAAATTTGGACAATATTGTTCTTGACCGACAATGTTGGTTGACTATTTGATGCCTGCTTGTTGGTTCACTGTATGTTGCTTATTGTTGTTTGATTCAACTTTGGAGAGTTGAGGCCTTGCAACTGCAATTAAGCCTCTTCGTACTTGTTTCTTCACAAACACATCTCCACTTGGAAAACACAAATTGGAACATGGTTTTACAGTTGGGTCCCCAAAAAATACCATTAAGATAAAATAATATGCAAAATTTTGTAGTGGATATAAACAACATATCTTTTGACTTGAACTAGAGTTTGTCGAGCTCCAACTATATTTCATAGCTGACAACGTTTTTTCCATAGTTAATGTCTTTCTATGGCTTCATAGTTATGAGACTAAGTGTTGTTGTGTGAGCGATAAAGTTATTTTCTCCCTTTCTTTTTCCTCTTCTAAACTTGCTTGTTTTCCTCTTTTTTTCTTCCCCTCTATTTTTCATTTCTGGTTCTATACTATCACGTTTCTGTGGTCGCGGGTTCTCGAGGTGGCAAATTGACAAATCATCATCTCCATCTATATCTTCATAACACAAGTTCAACCGACCGACGTTCGTTTGCATACTTATCCAATTTCTTCTAAACTTGCCCATTTTTCCCTTTTGTTCTTATCCTCTATTATGCATTTTTGGTTCTACACTTTGTCACGTTTCTGTGCTCGCGGGTTCTTGTTGTGCTGAAATGACAAATCATCATCTCCATCTATATATCCACATCATGAGTCAGATCGACCATTGTTCGTTTGCATTCTTAGTCAATTTTATGAACGTGGGTTCGCAGATAGGTGTTATCAAACTTTGGTAACCCATGTTCAGGGTATACATATTGCACCCAAAACTTTCGTGCTTTGCAATTCGACCCTGGACTCCTCAAACTCGCAAGCCTGACTCTACCTACGATGACTAGTCGAGTCTTCAAAGTTTCGCAGGTTCACGCACTCCTGGGTTCAGAAAAGTTTAAAAGCATTTTTCGCTCCCCTCCATCCGCGCCACCTTCCACCCTTCCCAATGTACATTAATTATGCTTTTACTATTGACAACCCACCAGACAGGTTCGAAAATATTGTCTTTAATAAGCGGAAATCTCGAGGACATCTCCCATTAAAACGCATTAACAGGCGAATATTATGGGATCCTAATTTTTTTTGTGTCCATTTTGAATTTGCAAAAAGTATTAGTTATTTTAGTTTTTTAAAGGCATCATCATAGTAAAAATTCAATATTATACTACCACGCTACCATCCACAAACGTGTCATCCACAGAGGTCTTGACATCTTGTCCCTCTTTAATATTGTGCATATATTACAGGTTGTCATATTTGAGAATCTGCATGCATATGGGAATGTTAACTCGTGTTATTAGTGACTATTCAACACACATATTCGAAAATATTGGCATTAATAAGAAAAAATATTGAGGGCATCTACCATTAAAATGAATTAAACCAAAATCTACAGAAGATTATACTATCATCCTCCAACGTTCATTTTAAATACTTATTCCCATTTCTCTGTATCATCGAAGAGTTGGGCTTTAAGGTGCCTTCATTGTAATGTTCCTGGTCATGGACATGTGAGACAACTTAGAGATGCCATTCAAGC
>JASDQU011177124.1:0-13059 GCA_032191745.1 Picea mariana
TTATTCAAACTTTGTCCATGTGAGTTGATCACATATATGGTTCAACTCATTATATCATTCTATTGCTTCTATTGCATCCTCAGTTCACCAACAGATCATATTCGAGCTTTTACCAATTCTCTATATTGTTATGGTGCTAATTCTCTATCAAATTACTCTACCAATCTTAAGATGTTTTATCAAAATGAAATATGTATGTTGTGCTTCCTTCAACCTAATGTTCAAATGACCACGGGCTCAAAACCATGGGCTTATCCATTTTAAGTGATGTTCATAGTGCCTCTTCTTTCACTCATATTCCTCTATCACGAGACCAGTGTTGGAGCCAAGTCATCCAGACTTAGTCCTTCTTTCATTTTAATAGAGTAATACTTCCTCAAGTAAACTTTGTCGAGGTAAATATGAGTACTTTATGTTGACATATTTTTCATATACCCTTCAACTAAGAACCAAGGGCTTAACTCATTTTTGTCGTGTAGTTATTGAACTTGGAGCTTAACTTAATTTTAAGAAACTTCACATGACCAAGAGCTAGAAATATTAGACTTAGGACAATAGGAGCTCTGACTCTATGGGTATTCGGGATTATTGGATTTTGTAAACCATCTATCCTTAAAGAATAATATTTCATCGAATTGTGTATACTCTATTCACTAGTATATTAGACATACGATTTTAATCTTCCATCAAATAGATGATTCTAGCTTACCCATGGGTTTCCACAAAATCAATGATCACAACTTAATCGGGAGTTGAGGTGTGTCCATAAATTTAAATGGTTCAGATCATACTTTGGAGCTTCGACACTCTGGGACTCTAGGTTACTAGAAATCTGATGTAGTTGAATTCCTATGAACTTTTACCTATCGAATAAGTCATAAAACAACAGTGATCGCTTGTTGTTGGTTAACATATCATGCTTACACTACTCTTCCATTGTGCTTAATCACCTGTTGAGAATGCTTCCTAAGTAGATCAATGATTAACATTACTTCATCATTCGTTCTTACTCTATATTTCCACTACACTTGATCTAATGATCATGAGATATCCTGGAGGTTATTAGATCAACGACCAGAGTTAGTTCATGAATTCGATGTTCAGAGCTTTGAGAATTTTTGCAGGTAGGAGAAAATGGATATCCCCAGAGGTTGTAGTCCTAGAGTGACATGGTATTATTATGCCACCTAGGTTGATGTGGACCCATAGTATATGTGCCACGTGTCACCTTTATTTGTGACTTTCATAGACCTTATGTGGAACATCTCTCTTGAGACGTGTCACCATCTAATTGGGCTATGTGTTATCTTTGTCTTCTACCACATGTCTACCTCATGGATCATGGATTTTTACCTCATGGATTTGGTACTTCATGGCTCTAAGATTTTTTCACTTTTTATATCAACCTTCAAACATCACCGAAGTGACGAATATATATCTACCACCATAGATCTACAACTTTCTTGATCAGATGACCTTTGTTTATTATGGAACTCCTAGGTTTGGGAGTTCTTGTTTCAAATGAGTTTTTTTATCACCGAAGTAGGTCAAGGCCATATTTGACTATGCTCTGAATTTGTTTACTCCAGAACAATGGTTGATGGGATTTCATGATCCGACAGTCAACCGAAGTTTGTGACTCTGGGGCTTCGAAATTTGGGTAAAATTACATGTTTTAAAATTCTTTTTGTCGTAGTGGTCAGGGAAAAAGTTGACCACCATTGGACCCTCCTATCCTCATCCAATGGTCACCATGCATTTCCTAGATCTGATGGCCCTCATTCACTTCGATACTTTGAGGCGCTGGCCTTCAGGTGAACTTGCATGTTTTAAGATTATTTTCTCCAAAGTGGTCAGCGTCAGAGTTTACCACATGATCCAATGACTCGTATTTCTCTTGCGGATATCTTATATAAATGGTATGCATTAGTTTGTTTAATCCGAGACTCCAGGATATTTTGGATTACCTTGTCCTTCCACTAAACATGATGAAATGATTAGGATAGATCCAAAACTAATCTAATGGTTGTTGCAACCCGATATTTTACAAAGGGATTTATTCACTCGCAAAACTATATCTCTTGTGTTACTTCAATTTCACCATCTCTTCTGAGCTTCAATTAAAGTTTCTTCCTTCTGTGATTTGTGTAAATCCATTCCTTTATGCATTTTTTTTATCAATCATAAGGTTATCTCTTCTAAGATTTAGGACCATAGGATCTTTTTTTATCCTACTGTGATCAACACTGATCATGAATTACTTCTTCCCCAATGTGATATTCCTCTTCCCCAATGTTATATTCCTTATATTCTTATTACTGTACATGTTGGACTCATGTTGCCATCAATGAAAACACACAATCAATAATTCCAACAATCTCCCCATTTGGAATTGAGGGAAACATACCTATAAAACAAATACTTTTTCTCCCCCTATCACTGATCTCATTTTTATGTTGGAGGATTGAAATTTTACTTATACCAAATATTCATACCAATTTTGTTTTACTATTTTTCTCCCCCTTTGACATCAATGAAAAAGAGTTAATTTTATTTTTTCTCCCTCTGTGAATGTATCGGTTTTTATCTCAATCTTTTGGGATTTTGTGTTCAAATACGTAGTTGTATTGATACCAATTTCTGTAGTGATCAAGTATTTTAAACCTAATCCAATGAATTCCTCATTTTATGACCAAATTAAATACTCCCCCTGAATTTTTACTATTTCATGGGGTTTTACTCTATTCTCCTTTGTTCTAAAGGACAAGCGTGTGAATCTCACTAATCTTCTGTTTATTTATTCGTATTGATATTCTCATGTTTCACAAGAATACCACTGATCAACACCAATTAATTTAATTTCCAATATTCAACCAATTTAATATCTTATTCATAGTCCTTCGACTCTACAATAATCAATTTCAACTTTTGTCTCTTAGAAATAAGATTGAATTGGTCCTTTCATCAGTTTTTTTGTATTGTTGCCTCAAATACATTAAACATGCTTTAGTTTGTCATGATACTTAGGCTATAATCATCTTCTAACCAGGCTGATGTGATCCATATTAAGAATCATGTTTTCCTTTCCTTTTATACATATTTTTTGCTGAGGGGAAATTTAGAAGTTCATGAAAATAACATTGCAAAACTTCCAATATTTTCATTGCTCAATTCTTCTGGTTGATATGTTATTGAAGACTAGTCACTATTCTATGTAAGTGATACTTATTCATTTTCAGGTGCGAGATCATCTCCCTTTTTTTCTATTTCATATTTTCTTCTCCATACTTTTTCATGAGATATTTTGTTTGTAGGATCTTTCTTTTCTAGATTAGTTTTTTGAGACTTGTCATTTCTTCTATTCTTACAACCTTCATTAAATTTTATTCCTAACTTGTCTAAATTATTTCTCATGGTTTGAATTCATGATTTTCTACAGTTTTGGGATTTGTGACCAAACCTATCACAGTTGTAACATCTCATTGTATGACAAAATTTTTTTGTGTCCAACATAATTGCATCTCCAACATCTCATTGAGTTATTGGACCTTCCTGAATTTTTCTTTTCAAGACTCTTGCATTCCAATGCTTTGTGACCAAATTTATTACAACAAAAGTAAACCATTGAAGGTGTTTCCATACTTCAGTTTGTTGTGACATGAGAAGTCTGTATTTTGATATGTTTCTTGTTTTTTACTTTTATAACTTCCTTCCTTGAAAAAGTTCATGGTTTGTTTTAGGTTTGTGACTATACCTTTTTCTTTTGATGAGTATGATCCTTTATCATGTTTTTGAATGGTGCTCCATTTTCCACCTTCTTCTTTCTTATTATATCCAAGAACAATTTTGTCATCAGTTGGTATTTGACGGTTACATATCCTATATAGGATAGTTTAGTTGTTCTAGAATTTGACAATTTCTTTTGTCTTTTCATTCTTGTTTTTGTGGTTGATAACTTCCATTTCTAGCATGTGACATGTCTCTTCCTTTTTAGTCAATTAAATCTTAAAGGATTCTTCTTTTTCCTTAGCTCCTTCAAGTTGAGTCTTTAGATTGATGACTATTTTTTCTGTATCATCGAAGACTTTTGTGTAGTTATTAGTTTTGTTATATGTCTTTAACTCTTCTATATCTTTGTTTAGATCAATATCTTCATTTTTCAATGTTTTGATTTCTTCCTTGTTTTCTAGTTGAAAACTTTTGAGGTTGATGGCTTCTAATTCCAACCTTTGGCACGATTCTTCCTTTTTAGTTAATTGGATCTTATGTGCTTATTCATTTTTATTAGTTTCTTCAATTTGGGTCATTAGAGTTTCATTAGTACTTTCATTTATCTTTTTGACATTAATAATTTCCAATTCCAACATGTGACATGATTCTTCTCTTTTACTTAACTGGATGTTTTGGTCTTCTTCATTTTTCTTAGTTTCTTCAAGTTGAATTTTTAGACAAGTGATCATTTATTCTGTCTATTTGAGTACTTCTTTTATTTTATTGTCATGTGTATTTAATTCTTATATTTATTCTATTAGATTAACAACTTCGATTTTCAATCTTTGGATTTCTTCTTCTTTGTTTTCTAGGTGAATCTTTTGTTCATTGATGCAGGAGTATCACTCCACATCACCCAGCCAGCCACATTAGCAAATTCAAATCGCGTGGTAAAGAGAGGCGCAGCCTCATTTAAAATCTGAATTCAATGTAATTTAATGTTTAAGATGGTGAGTTGTGAATCCGTGCCTTTGCGTAGGCTGTAGATAAGATCGGCCTTTAATGTTTGTAAGGCTGAGATCTAGATCCACATAGTGGACTAGATAGCCCATTCAATGTAATTGAATAGGGTAGGTAGGTTGGAGGGAAGCGCTCGAAGAGCCCCCTCAGGTAAAGGAGATTTCATATCTCATTTTGTAAGAGTAGAGGATTATGGTTGCAAGAGATAGAGAGGAGAAGAGCCGAGACCTTGTTACAGGCCGTGCTCAGGAACACCTTGTATAAACAGGCATTTTCCATTTAATATAAACATAAGCAGTTTTTCCAGCATGTATTTCTGTGTTATGTGGATGTCTGTGAGTGTTCTTTATGTGTGTTGTAGATGTATATTGTAGGTTTTCATTTGTAGGAGTGTGTCTATATTCAGGTGAAGGTCTTTGAGGCTTCATACCAGGAGGGTGTGACAGAATGTTGCGGGTTCTGATAGCCATGCACAGAGGTTGCACTTCTGAATTCTGCGGGTTCAGACAAAGACGTGTTGTGGCACAAGAACTGGAGTCAACAACTCAGGAGAAAGACCTCAAGGTTTTTGAACACCTTGGAGGCAAGCTTGTGAAGGAAGAACACAGTTGTAGACAGAAGCTCTAAGGAGTTCTGTGAAGCTCTGCCAAGTGGGAATTGAGCATATGCACAGTGGTGCAATGGGAAGACCTCTGCTGTGAGTTCTTAAGAAGTCAGAATCATTGAGGATTCTTGACACTCTGCCGAGAGGGCATTGAGCACAGGCATAGAGCCTTGAGAATAATTCTGCTGTGAATTCTTAAGGAGAACCATAGTCACGGAGGATTCTGAAGAGCTCTGCCAAGTGGGCATTGAGCAGGTGCATAGGTGCATAAGAGGGTATAGAACGGTTGGATGTTCTGTGGGAAGATACTCTGCCAGGGTGCATTGATTAGGTGTGTAGATAGGCACAAAAGAGACGAGGACTCTTTGAGTTCTGTAATTTGAAGGAAGAATCCACTGAGGGATCTTCACAGGGTTGTTGAACACCCTGCAGCACTCAGAAAGAGGTTACTTGAGACAGAGGATAGCCAGGAGGACATTACATTCTCCATCTGTGGGAGAAGAAAGAAGGATAAAATCCCTTAGGGGTCTGAGCGTTTGAGAAGCTCAGGAGAGACAACACTTTGTGTGGGTGAAGACTGTGCAGAGGCGCAGAAGTCAAAGAATCCTTTGAGGATTCGGGAGTAAAAACTCAAGAAGAACAACGTCGTGGAGAACGCAGGCAAAGATTAAAACTAAGGAGCTTGCAGAGAAGGAAGACGAAGGTCGAGGCCTTCGAGAACTTGGAATTCTTCCAAGCACTGGGAGAAAGCACCACAGCTCAAGAGGGAGCACAGTAGCCGTCATATCAGCCGGTGAAAGAGATATGGACCATTGGTTTCTACATTCAGGAAGGAGTAAGAGAAGTGCACAGAAGAGGAGATCGTCAGTCATTGGATCCGTTGGATCGGGTGAAGTCGCGCAGAGTTTAGCCTCTAGAGTAAATGCACAGGAAGAACGGATCTGAACCGTCAAATCTAGAGAGAAATACCCATCAGCCATCATATCTGATAGGAGATGCATGAGGTTTACCATCAGGAATAGCTGAGGGGAAAATCCCGACGAGAGGCGTGGCCATCGGGATATCGACGTTCATGGAATCGGGAGTCACAAGGATGTGACATCGAGAATTTTCATGGTAAAAGTCTTGGGGAAGATCTGAGCCATCCATCTAGTGGGGGACACATGGCGAGATCAGGAGAGTCCATCAACATATCGGGGATTTCGTGGACAAGAGGTCCATACATTTCGGAACTTCAAAGTCCGAAACCCCGAAAGGAGGGAAGTTCCATTTGTGGGGCCAAATGTCAGCATAGCGGAGAATAGACACTCAGGATATCAGAGTTCTCGAGGTCAAGAAAGTCGGGTCACTTCAAGTCTCGAAATAGTGAGTGTGGATTAGAGTCGTCCATTTGTGGAGACACGTGGTGGAGATCCATTCTATCAGGGGAAGTCTTGATAGAAAAGTCAAATCGATGCATCAGGGTTCGGTGTTTCGCGAATCTAGAGAGAAAGTCTTCTGGAGAAGCGGAAACCCTGAATTAGCAAGAGCTAATCTAAGCCGTCTATTAGTGGGAGGATGTGTGTCACATGATCGTCCATTTCAGAGATCCAGGCATGAAAAATCATGAAAGGGCGAAAAGTTTCGTTGTGGACCTAGCTGGCATCACATCAGAGAATCAAGACTCGGGAAATCGAGAATCCCATGGAAAAAGTGTCCTTGTATTTCGGCATTGCAATGTCTGAAATCCCGATAGGAGACAAGGCTGCAGTATTGTGAGATAGTGGTCATATGGGCCAGGAGTATAGCCAGGAGGGCTAACATGAAAAGGTGTGTATTGGTGAATTGGCTCATCAGAGATTGGGAGATCATGGGGATAGATGTTCGTGACATCAAGGATCGTGAAACCCCGAATCCCAATAAGGAGTATGACTGCGGTCATATAAGAGGAGTTCATGTGGACCAGGGTATAGCCAGGAGGGCTAAGGCAAGAAAGGCCATTTTGGGAGTCAAGAGGTTGAGAGGTCAAACTTTTGAATAGGGAAATCTCGAAAGACATAAAGCTGCGGTCTTATGAGAGCTGGTCATATGGACTAGAGCGTAGCCAGGCGGGGCTAAGGCCGAAAGGAGCGCATCGGAAAATCAGAGTTCGAGAGTTCGAGAGGACAGGAACTCTTGACGTCGGGGATCACAAAACCCTGAAACCTGAAATTAAGTCGGGGAGTTCACGGTTGAGTGCAGAAGACCACGAGGAGAAAGAGAAGGACCTGTGGATTAGGATTTTAACAAAGATTCCAATAGGGAATCAGAAGAGCTAATTCAACTCGGGAAAGATAATAAATGATCCTGAAGACCGGGAGGTCAGCGTAGAGACCCTGTGGGGTAGGCGTCTGCGTCAATTGGTATCAAAGCCTGATTCTTGTCTATATATTTCAGGCAAGGAAAGAATAAGAGGTAAGGAACACTCTGATACACGTCAATTGGTATCAGAGCCTGATTCTTGTCTGTATATTTTAGGCAAGGGAGGCATAAGAGGTAAGGAACACTCTGATACACATCAATTGGTATCAGAGCTTGATTCTTTCTTTTATATTTCAGGCAAGGGAGGCATAAGAGGTAAAGAGCACTCTGATACACATCAAGTAGTATCAGAGAAAGAACTATGTTTGTATATTTCAAGCAGAGAGAGAAGGTAAAGGAAGACAGAGCGCTGGAGACTCTATGAGGGTTGTTTGCAGGTAGGCGATAATCAAGAAAGCAGTCAGGAGGACTGTAGGATGAAGCTGGAAACACTCTTAGTATGGAGTGACAGCAGCAGTTTTGCTAGGAGAGAAGACAGGGACAACAACATGGCTGTTGAAGACCATAGGCATGCTGGGAGGAAGAGCAAGGTAGAAAAACTTGCAGAAATAGATAAGGAGCTCGCTGATATAAGGGCAGACATAGAAAAGCTTGCATTGTGGATGCAGTAAAAAGCTAAGCCAAGATGGGTATATGAATGGCCCATGAGGAAGGAAAAATAAAAATGGCTAGTCAAGGAGTTGATGGCTAGAAGACAGTGTAGGTTGTTAAGAGGATGGTTGAGGTATGCGAAAAACCTCGACGGACCTGAAGAAATGGTTCAGGTATGTGAACCAGAGACTGGGAGAGGTCTCAATGATGAAGATAATGAAATGGGATCAGCTGAGGATCTCAAGAACTGCCAGGAGGGAAGAGAGGAAATTCTATTTTTCCAGGTGGGCAACGAGTTGAGATCATTGCGGGATCTCAGAGACTGTCAAGGGGACAGCCAAGGAATTTCACATTGCCAGCTGGGCAATGATATGAGGTCGCTGCAGGATCTCAAAGACTACCAGGAGGGCGGCGAAAGGTTTCTAGTTTGCCAGGTGGGCAAGGAAACAGAGATGGAATTAGCTGATTCCATGGACTACTAGGAGGGCAGTAGAGACATCCCATATTTCTAGGTGGGCAGGGATGGGCAGGTGAATTTTGATCATCCCAAGGAGCTGACATAGCATATGATCTCAGAGGTGAGTTTGGATCAGCAGAGGCAGCTAACAGAAGAGGAGGATCCGAAGGACCTTCTAATGATTGGGGGAATACAGATATTCCTACCGCTTGCCCAGGAGGAGGAATAAATCTATGTTGCAGGTGCAGCAACAACAGAAGAAAAGCCAGCTGAGACTATTGTAGAAGGATTGGAGAAGATATCTGAAGCTACTCAAGAAGGAAAAGAGAATGAGCATTCTAAGGAATGGCTCAATGATTTCGGCCAAGGAGCTGAAAAGAAAGAAGCTGAAGCACTAAAGCTAGTAGCAAAGGAAGCCAAAGAGCAGGCAGGCAGATTTACTACTCCATGGGAGAGAGAGCTAGAGATGTTGGAGGATTGGCTGAACAATCCAGAGCCAAAAAGAGAACTTGCAGAAGTTGAGTTGTCAAAGAAGGTGATTCAATGGAAAGTCAATTAGGAAGAGACTGCAAAGCTGAAGTCTGCAGCAGAGTGGCAACTTGAGGCCACATATGAAGATGAAGAAGGAGGTGTGGGAGATCACAGTGATCTGCCCATGTGATGAAATTTTTTGCAGTTGAGGAGACTGCATGAACAGGACCAGCCATTGGAGCAGCTGGATGAAGTGATCGACGTGATCAGAAGGCTGATGTTGAAGTCAGCAGAGACTGTTGGTCTCCAGTTTTGATCATGTTTTTGCCTATATTATAACACAAAGACCTCTGTTTCCATACCCAGTACCACTCCCCTTTTGGCCTTGTTATGACATACTTGACATCTCTTTACCACTCAATGGGGTTACTTAAGGTATTTTTACATTTCAAGTTATTTTTATGTATTTTGATGCTTTAAATTAATATTGAAACTAATATGGCTTGAGTTAGGTACTATTTCTATTTTAAAACAGGATTTGCCAGTACCAGGTACCAGCTCGTACCCGATGGAGATACCAACGAAGATGCTGAAGATTCGTGCATTATGGCTAGAGTGGGAGATAGTGCGAAATACATGACAGATGGAGTCATCACTCATATGATGATTGAAGGCACAATTATAGACCTGAGTTGTTAATACTTCATGATTCACACTTCGTGACACTACGTGTCACGAAGATGTGAAGACCGTTTTTTAACTGATTACGAGTTAATTTTGGATCTGGGATCCGTTTGAATTAATGTATTTTTGCTCTAAACTATTATGGAGGGATGATCTATATAAATGGAATATCACTCCTAAGAACCGTTAGATTATGTTATGTTATGATACACATTTCTGAATACAATTTGCTGTTGCGTTATGTTACTTTACTGTCGTCTGATTTGAGTTAGTTTTTTGAGTAAATGGAGTGTGAAGTATACACAGTGTTTGCGTAGAATGATATAAGTAGTTTTGGTTCTTACTTTCGGCGTTTGTACCTTTTGGTTGGGCCCACTAAACAGGTTCAAGTTGTTGCTGCTCTCTGTCTTAGATTTAGTTCATTTTAGTATCTGAATATTTGCATGCATGTTAGTTTATTGAGTTTTGGAATTAACTTGTTAAGATTATTGCTTGATTATTCTTCAATTGTATCGTTTCCAGCATACTAATATCTTCTGTGGTGATGAGTATTGAAAGCATGGTTGAATCCTGTAGAGTTTAGAGCATGAACTAGGTTTGCTTTGTTTCCAGTTTTCAATTTGAACATAACTTAGAGTTTGAACGTACTTTGTTTAGGTTAGGATCATTAGTTACTCTGCCTTGTTAGATATTTAGGCTACTCTACTTAGTTAGGATAGTTAGGTTTTAGTTAAATTAGAGAAAGCTTCCAGTACCAGTAGGGTAAGTAGAATATTTCTTTATTTTTCCTGTAGAATAGATTTAGATTTATTTTAAGCATAGGACTGTTTTCTATTGATGAACTAAATAGGAGATGATAAGTTTCAAGGTAGTCATTAGGATTCAGTTTCTAAGAGTGAGTTTGTGTTTTCTTTTAAGAATAGACTTTAGATAGGACGTAGAATCTTACCCGCACATACAGTGTAGCAGCTCTAAGTTTACTTACCCTAGTTTGACAATTCAGTGTTTCAAGTCATTAAAATCTTTAATTTAGCAGCCTGACATTTTTGGCGCCGTTGTCGGGGAGCTATTTAAAAGGTAATTTAGATAGTTTTCTTGATTAGTTTTAGAATGCACTTAGTTTGGTGTGGTATGTTAGTAGGTTGATAGTAAGAGGAGCTGTGGAAACAATGGGGTGAAAACCGACATATCAGTTATCACAGGTACTCTGAAACTCAATCTTAGTTTCTTTTTCTTTCATTTAGCATGACTTCATGAGAAATAGAGATCCTAGAGGTAGATTTAGGAAAAATATAAAACCACAAAAAGAAGAAACCTCCACCCAAAAAGCGATAGAAACTGAGACTGAAATTCTGGCTGAGGAAACCATATAACAAAACCTAGAACCAGGAAACATCATACAACAACAAACTCAAAGTCCTGGTGATCCATCCCTGGATGACACAGTTGATCCAAAGAAAATACAAGCTCTTCTCGGGAAACCTAACTCTGTAGTTTCAGCTACAACTGTGGGATCAAAAGCCATAGGATCCTTAAAAGGACCAATAGGAGATAACAATGGTGATAAAAAGAATCCAGAAAGGTGGGATTTTACACCCTCACCAAAGAAAGATCGAATTGCATATACAATTCTTGGTAATCCTTTTACCATGGGAGAAAGAGGGAGAGACTTACATGGGGAACTTCATATTGCAAATGAAGGTGAAGAACTAGCAGAGAATGAGTTAACACCAGAAACCACCTTTGGATTTCCTATTTTGGATTTAGTCCAGAATGTCAATATGAAAAATATCCCACTATCAGCACTACCAACCTTCCATGGGAAAAATAGTGAGGACCCATATGTCTTTCTTTTTGAGTTCGACATCCTGTGTAGGAGTTATAACTATCTCCAGGATGCACATAAACTGAAATTATTTCCTGCCACCCTGAAAGATTCTGCATTACGTTGGTTCATGGGTTTAGGAGAATACAACATTAGATCTTGGGAAGATATGAAGGCAAAATTTTTAAAGAAGTACCAGGACTATTGCAGAACCAAGGATTATCGGAATGACATCTTCAAAATGCAACAACAAGATGAAGAAAGCCTTGAGGATTTTCTAGAAAGATTTACCTATACCCTTCAAAAATCTATATATAGTGATCTCCGGGATGAAGCAATCAAGTCTCTTTTCTTAAAAGGAGTTTTGGAGGAATATATTGATACTCTCAATCTAATGGCTTCAGGAGACATTTATCAAAAAAACTTTGAAGCAATTAGCGAACTTTGTAGAACTTACTCAAGAAGTAAAAGGAAAACTGCAAAAAGTGTGAGAGAACCGGTCAACAAAAATACCAAAACATCCACATCTGGTGGAGTTACTAGAGTCGAATTGGGAAACCTTTTGGATAATTTTAAAACAGACCTTTTAGGAACAATTGGCTCTCAATTAGACACTTTGAAGATTAAGAGAAAGCAGGAAGAGGAAAACCATGTCCTAAGTATATTTTGCCCAAAATGCAGAAAAAGGCATCCTTTACGAGAATGTCGTTTGGACAATGTTCCTGTGTGTGCAATATGTACTGAAAATCATAAAACAGAAGATTTCCCATCCTTACCTGGATTACAAGAAATATTCAAGGGAGGGGAAGCTCCAAGGACTCCATCTACACCTAAGAGGCCTTGGCAACCTAGAAATCCAAACACAAATGCATATCAAGAACCATCCCCACAATCTTCCAACTATTATCCACCCTTCTCTCAACAATAACATCCATGGAACTGGCCAAATTGGCCTTCACAAAATGCCCCTTCTCAACCTTGGTACCAGGGATGGAGATATCCAAACTTTGGAAATCACCAACAACAACATGCAGTACCAACCCCCCAGAATCCATACACGCAGTATCCTCCAAACACGCAACAGTTATTGCCTGGTTTTACTCCACCTTCGTTACCACCCATTCCACAAAACCCTCGGCAGCCTCAGAATCCACCACATCCTACCATTTTACCTGCTCAATCCATTCCAAATCCTAACCACAGACCACCCCTACCACTCCATAATGTTGATTTCCAGAATTATCCAGCTTACAACATAAACCCTATTTCTATACAAGAAGTACAGCTGAGATCTGGAAAAATTTTAAATAAAATTCAGCCCATAACAAAAACAGCACCAAAGGTAATTATTGAAGA
>JASDQU011177124.1:13159-37772 GCA_032191745.1 Picea mariana
TTGAGGTGGTTCTGCTAGACAATATTTGTTCTATTGTATCTCCCAAGTTTCATCCCTTCTGGGTATGAAGCTTTCCCTTATGTATTTATCTGATATGTCTTCTCTGTAATTCCACAGGTCTGATCAAAATTGGATGTGCCAAGTGGAATTTACGGTAACTTCCCCACAACTTGCCGATTTTTTGCCTTTCCAGGAGATCTCACTTGTATAGTATGCCCCGCACAAAATAATTGATATAAAATTCTGAAACTCGCACAAAAAATATTACAGAGTTTCCACGATCCAATGCAATCAGTCCCACTCAATTTGGATACTCTAGGAATAAGTTATGATTGTTTTACCCCAAACACCTTCTTGAGACTAGTCAATAGGACTAGTCAAATACCCTATCTCACACAGGGTGTATCTACAAATTTAAGATGACACAGAAGCTGAAATTGTTACCACAGATAGAATTATAATTTCTGTAAATGACCTCCGGATTTCAGGGTCTGAAACGTCACAAAAAAAAATTTATAGCGAAAATCCCACAATGACTCATTTCAGGATGATTCTAGAACCCGATCCTGTACAAGCTATATCTCCGAAAGTATAAGGCCTCAGGAGCTGAATTTTTAACCCAACGTACCTTGATCTGTATTCTAAATACCCTCCAAGCCGCTCCTTCTGAAACATTGTAGAAAAAATGTTATAGCAAAAATTCCACGGTGTCTCAGATGTAGCAGCGAAACCCCAAGACCTTGAGCTCTGATACGATATGTTAAGAACCAAACATCAATATAGCATAGAAAAACCTCAGGAAAAGTACTCAACGCCTTGAAAAAGAGATAATTTCAGATAATAAGCCTCTTTGAGGGGGCAACCTCCTTTTACCCCACTTAAATGTTCAAGTACCAGATGATTCAAAATGAAAATGTCTCCTTGGTATATATAGGAGACTAGGAGGTTTAATGGCCTAAAGNCTTCAAGGGGGCAACCTCCTTTTACCCCACTTAAATGTTCAAGTACAAGATGATTCAAAATGAAAATGTCTCCTTGGTATATATAGGAGACTAGGAGGTTTAATGGCCTAAAGACGACATAAATAAAATAACATTACTAATCTAAATTACAACTAATGGCCTAAAGCTGACATAAATAAAATAACATTACTAATCTAATATGCCCCAATTAAGTGGTAATGAGCCAATATTAGGGCTTAACACATAAAAACCATGGGACATACCATGATTTACTATGATATTGTCATGTTGTGTTAAGAGGAAGTTATAGGGATTACTCGGCTATAAGAATATGTGAGTCTCTATACTCTTTCTATGAAATAAATCCTTAACATGAAATGGATTGCTCAATGGATTGTGCAACATAGAAGGGAATTCCTAAGCATGGAAGGTGAATAACTGGAAGGAAGAAGAGACTTGAATGGAACAGCATGACAACTAGGATCATGAGCACAATGAGTATGTCAAATAAGAACAATGAGATGAATTCTAACATGGTAGTCGTATAGATGCTGATACATGATTTCACAGA
Organism: Picea mariana; assembly: GCA_032191745.1. NCBI lineage: Eukaryota > Viridiplantae > Streptophyta > Pinopsida > Pinales > Pinaceae > Picea > Picea mariana. The sequence goes on from JASDQU011177124.1 coordinate 14,693, forward strand.
TAAGTATTGTGCTGAAAAATGCATTATGTCATGAATTATGAACAACAATGAATTTTATGCATTAAATTAGATTTAATGCACATGATGTTTGACAACTATTGTAGGAATATTTCTAAAAACTCCATAGGTTTTTAAATGGACCATACTGTTATTTAAAAGGATACGTGTTGCATCATTTGAAGAGTGAGGACATGGAAATGATTGTTCAGGTGTAGAAGAACATCGAGCATGGTGTTCGTATTAAGGGGGAGGGGAATGTAACACCCCATTTTTAATCCTTTGAATTAATTATGATCCATAATATTATATCTCAACATCGAGATAATATTTCCATGCTATGGCTTATAAAACATGTAATTGTATTACTTCTTAATAAATAAAATACAAAAAAATGACTTATTGGTGAATCTCAAGGACTAGCCATGATACCTCTAGTGGAAAGAGTGATGTGGTTCATTAAGTCAAGGAATCCTAGGCCACCTTGTTATATTAACTTGGTGGAAATAAGACTTATTTTCCTCTATCTTGAAGCTGAAGAAAAGAATATCAAGTATGGTTTGGAATTTGAAAAGGACCTCACACATAAATGCATAGGATTAATGGACTAGTATATCCATGGAAGAACGTGAACTTCCGAATGATGGGGAAAGGACTAGAGAAAATTTGAGATGGGGAATTATGGCAACATAGATGCATGCGAAGGAAGTAATAGAAAATGAAAAAATATGACGAGAGGGTGCAAAAAGGAGGAAATTGTTGTGAACCATGGGAGAACCCATGTGTGGGAACACATGCAGGAGTTTTAGAGAAAGACTATTCATGGTTGGTATGAGAAACCAAAAACCTAGCTTGAGCTAAGAATGCCATGATCTTGATGATGGGAGGGGATATGATAAACCTATTGGAGGCCCTAGGATAGTTGGGTGTAAGGATATTCTACCAATGGTTGTGTGAAGGAGAGTGTCCTTCACCTTTCCAATATCTCTACGAGCTTGAGAGAGTTTCCTGATGGTATCATGGCTTGGAACTAGGATGGATAGACTACAAATATATAGTGCATATGAGTCTATGGTTGGTTGGAAAGGTTCTCTCCCTCAATTAGCTTCTATTGCTAGTATTTACTAAAAAAATAAGTGCATACTGACCATAGTTTTTTGATGCTTGTTCATCATGTAGTGTCTAATGACTGTGTAATTGTATGAACTATTTAAAGGTGTGATTAAAAACCAAGATTGAGATGAAAGAAAGTATGAATGCTATTATTATTTCCTCAATGGTTATTGTCTCTTGTGATGTGTGTTAAATGAATGGATAACCTAGGCTTTGTTATTTACAACTTATTTCTTTGTTACAAACTCTTGGTTACTTAACTTATAAGAACAAACTATAAAGAGGGTTTGGTCAAAGATATTAAGACTCTGGGAATGAGTAAATGATGCATGGATTAATGTTACCTATGTTCCTTCTATATTATTTACTTTCCTTGTTCTCTGTGAAATATGAAATAATGGGTATGCATGACCTCTAAGTATGAGGTATTTTTTAACTCAGTCCTTGAAACTTTTGAGGATAGGAGTGATGAAATGTGTGTGAAGTAGAAGTTGTAATTGAGTAAAAATGAATATAAAGGTTTTCATGGCTGTTTTGTGTAGGGAACGATTTAGAAATCCAATTGAAGTAGCAAGGAGAAAGCTTGAAATATAGTATTTATCCCCTTTAACATGGAAATCAACATGAGAGGTAGTGGATCCTAGATATTTGTTTTCATAACATCAGGGATATCTAGAGATCCTGAAATTTGAACGATTTAGTTAATTGTCCCTTGTTAAAACCATAGATACCCGAATGGCCACTATTCCACCAACTCAATTTCATGAATTGTATTACCCATTGATGAGTGTGGAGAGGTGTAACTAGATTCTTGGTACACTGGAATCTGCAAGGAATCCTCTTGTTAATTTTTACTCAACGATCTAGATTTACGGTTCGGTAGGGTTCCGGGGTAGGGTTCAAACCCTTTTTTCCTTTGTATGTTTTTGGAACAAAGGAGGTTAAGGCATGTGTATATGATTTCATGCTAATGAAATGCACCACATGCATACAATATAACCCATTTTCGACATTGGACATGTGTCATCGCTTTATTGGAGAGGGTCGAAAGGACCCTGGTAGTAATGTGTTGTGCAAGGATAGATCTCAGTCATTAGATTTGAGGGTCAAGGGTTCTCAGTTGTTAATTTCCAAATTAATCTTTGGAGGGAATCATCACCCCAAATAACTATACCACCAGATGATCGAAAGACTACCTGTGAGGGCTTTCTAAGGATACTGATTTCCCAAATTCCCAGTGCGTGAATGTTCACGGGAAGGGTTATGGGGAAGGGTTATGTGGAGTGGATCTTGTATAACTTGTGATGATGCGCAGTCCCACATTGATCCACGAGTCATTTCAAGGTTGGTCCACATGTTACGAAGGAAATTATTCCATGTGTCTTGGATGGTCAAAGTTCTATTTTACAGTTCCATCCAATGATGGAGGATGTGATGACACCATCCTACCCATGGCATACCATGTCATGGTATCCATATAAATATATTGGTTTAAAGCTACCACGTATTTGAGCCACATCAGCATAACATCCAGTTTATATATGAGGTTTCATGTCAGGTGGCATGAAACGTCAAATTCATGTGTCTATGGTGCCAACTAGACACCTGGGTGAGGTGATGGTGTATGGGAACCCTATGGATTTCATTGGGCCTCAGTCTCCAGTGGGGTAAGGTTATTAAGTGGGTTAAGGATCTAGGGACCAGAAAATTAGCTATCTGGCAACCATGAAGTTGTCAATTGTGTGATAATTCTATTGAATTCCTAGGGTCCCAGTACCTGATGGAGAAAGGTATCCAGTTGCATTAGGATCCAGGGATCAGAAAACTAGCTAACCGACAACTGACTAACCGATAATTGGGGAATTTTTTCATTTTTTTATCTATTGGGGTATCCACCAAATCCCAGTACCTAGTTGGGTAAAGGCTTCAGGAAGTGGACAACCAATTAACCAACAACATGGAATTTGTTATCGTATTCAGTTGATGGACATCTGTGGGATCTCAATTTTCATTTGGGCATTGATATATCTCCAAGTTCCACCTATTAATCTATGTAATTTTCTCGTCGGTTATTGGCTGGGATGTGCCATGTTGGAGGATTATGTATCCTGACATGTTAGCACCTGGGTAGTGCCACGTTGGATGGGACATGCAATGAGGGTCCACATGGGTTCCATGTGGATGTGAGGTGGATCTTTCGCAAGAAAAAACCTGAAATATTTAGGAGGCCACAAATTTTGATTATGAGCTCGTATTTGAGTATAGTTATAGTCATTGGAAAGATATTGAGGAGAAATGGCTTATGGGATTAGATTTGGATTTTTAAATTTTGGTTAAGAAAGATAATTTAGAGGAAATAAAAGATAAAATTTTGACACCCCACTATCCCAGTGAATGGTTAGGGGGCTTGGTGTGTTACACAAATGACCTGGTTAAAAAGATTGGGTTATAAGTGCCTAATCATATAATCCCATATCCCTTGGGATGGGTGAATAAATATGAAAATATCATAGTCTCTAAATAGTGTAAGTTGAATTTTGTTATAAGTGCATATTTTATTAATTAAGTGGAATTATATGTAGTACTCCTTAATGTGTGTGGTGTAGNGCTTAATGTGTGTGGTGTAGTGTTTATAATCCTCTACATGTATATAAGAGATGTAATCTTCATGTTGAGAGAAAACTAGTACCACATGATCAAGGATGAGAAGTATTACATCATCAATGTACACATAGGCAAGCCAAATATCTCTTTGGTAAGTGATAAAGAATACAAAACATTGATCAATTATAGTAATAAGTAAGAATCAACCAAGGGAGGAATCAATAAGAGTACAATAATCCCTATAGGGATGTATGAAAGAATAAAAAAAATAGTAGGCAGATTTTTTGTTGGAATACATAGGAGTGCTCCAATATCCTAAAGGATTTCCACCCAAGAGGGAACTGGAGGCTAAGATACAATTTCTACCTAAATCCTTGTTACTAAAAAATGGGTTGTATAGACAATCCATTTAGAAAGTAGACAAAGTGAATACATAGTTCTAGTAGATGTAGGATAAGTGAATTATTCAACCAAGTACCTCATGTTGTGGTTCACCTATCATCATAGTAACCAAGAAAGATGTGACTTGGAAAATGTGTATTGACTATAGATCTTTGAACAAGATCACACTCAAGAATCAATACCCTATAGCCAAGAATTATGATTTTTTAGATCAGTTGCAACAATAAAAACACTTTGCCAAGTTGGATGTAAAATAATGATACCACTAGGTATGTGTTAAAGAAGAATACGCCTAGAACACTTCCTTCAAGACAAGGCAAGATATATATTGGAATGGTTGGTCATGCCTTTTGTTTTATTTAATGCACCAACTTCATTTATGTGATTGATGAATGATGTATTGGTTACATATTTATATTCATTTGTGATAGTTTATTTGGATGACATATTGGTTTATAGCTCTACATAGGAGGAACACATCACCCATCTCATGTAGTTGTTAGAGACTCCAAAAAAGAATTAGCTATTGGGTAACCTAGAGAAAATGAGTTTTCTCAGCAATCATTGGTTTATTTAGGTTATGTGATTGGTGGAGGGGAACTCAATATAGATACCATAAATATGGAGGCCATCATGAAGTGGCAAATTATTTATAATGTCACTGAATTTAGGAATTTGTTTGGGGTAGAATAGTACCTACAAAAGTTCATAGGATTCTTTTCAGTAGTAGTTGCACCACTCCTCACCTTAACAACTAGTGTTAAGAGTTTCCAATGGGGAAATAATCAACATAAAGTTTCTGATGAAGTTAAATAAATATTAGTCAAGAACTAGTTCTTGGATTTCCTAACTTGCAGAATCCTTTTGAAGTGGATATATATGTAAGTGGATATGTTATGGGAGTATGTTTTATGCAGGGAGGTAAGATAATATGCTATCATTCCAACATATTTCATGGAAAAAATTTTGTTAGAAAAACAGGATCGCAAAGTAATAAAATAAAACAAATGTGGAAATAAAACACAACAGATACAAAATAAAATAGAGACACAAATATACATGGTTCACCCAGTGTGGGCTACCTCCACCAGAGAAATTTCCAATTTCTTCCTTTTTTATTATCTAGCAAAATGAATGGATACAACCTACAACAAACTCGTTGTAAATTTATCTTCTTTCTCTCACAATATCCTCTCTCAGAATACAATATTCACAATGATACACAACCACAATACAATTCCCTCATAAACCAGGGTTTTCGTCTAATGAAAAAAAAACTAACATAACTTATGTCGTCATATTTACAACCTTATAATGAACAATGTAGATTTACTATGAAATTACAATATACATTTACAAGGAACTTTTTCCTTTGGGGGCTTTTCCCCTGAACCCCCCATCTCCCCCTAAACCTCGCAAAGGGGTAAATCCCCCCCCCCCCATGTGGAGGGGTGTACAATATTCTGGGGTGTACAATCTTCATGGGGTATAAACACAGCTAAAAACAAAGATTTATGAAATAAGAAGATAATTAGGCTCCACAACCAATAGTTTTGAACTACCCTACAAATGATAAGGAACTGTATTCCCTAGTTCAATATGTTAAGAAGTAGAAGAACTATCTTATGGGAAGAAAACCATTAACCATAATGATTGTCGACCACTGCAATATTTGCAGGCCTAGAGTAAGCTTCAACAAACTAGACATTACAAGTGGATTTGGTTTTTGCAACAGTTTCGTCTGTTCATCAAGTATAACAAGGGAAGAAAAAACAAGTTTTCCTACATGCTTTCCAAGACATGCACATATAAGATTACATCTTTGGGAAATATTATTCACATGGATCCTTTTACCCATGATGCATAGAAAGATGCATACATAAAAGATGTGGACATTAAAGAAGTGTTTAGGAAGCTATAGAGACACATTTGTATAGATTAAGGTGATGATAAGGTTAATGTTGATTAATTGGGTTGGTTGTCATTGATGTCAACCCTTGAAGAAAGTTTGGTAGCAAATTCTGGTAGCACAAAGGTTTGGGTAATGGACCCAATTTTGTTTGATGGATAATGGTATGTGTTTTCATATATTTTTAGGAAAGACAATTATAGATGGATGGTACATGTCATTCCATTTATAGTGGTATGTGGAACTTCACATAAATTCTCATGGTTAGAGAGTTATGGCCATGTGAAGTTGGAGAACCCTTATGAGTCATCTAGAAGCCCCAAATGTAAATGTAGTCAAAGTGGTTGCAAAGAAGAATTTATTTAAATAATAAAGTGAAGTGATGAGTATACTATAAGTCAAAGTGGATACAAAATAAAATAGTTAAATAATAAAGTTAATTGATAAATTACTAAGTGGACAAGTGGTTAGAAGTGGGTTGGCCCTAAAACAAGGAAAGTGGTTTAAGATGGTTAGAAGGTAACCCCTTGAGGTAAGGTGAGGTGATGAGTGTACTACAAGTGTGATATTAAATGAGAGATTATAGCCTCTTATTTATACTTTCATGTAGCTTCCTCAAGGGGTTACATTTTAACCATCTTAATCCACATTCCTTATTTTAGGGTTAAGTAACTTTTAACCACCTGTCCAATTAGGAATTTATCCATTAACTTTATTATTTAAATAATTGATTTTTTATTCACTTTGACTTATAATACACTCATCACTTCACTTTACCTCAAGGGGTTACCTTCTAACCATCTTAAACCACTTTCCTTATTTTAGGGCTAACCCACTTCTAACCACTTGTCAACTTAGTAATTTCTCCAATAATTTTATTATTTAAATAATTTATTTTGTATTCACTTTGAATTATAGTACACTCATCACTTCACTTTATTATTTTCCTTCTAAAAATATCTTAAACCAATTTGACTAATTTGACCTTTTGGGGCTTCTAGATGACTCATGAGGGTTCTCCAACTTCACATGGCCATAACTCTCTAACCGTTAGGAGTTATGTGACATTCCAAATACCACTGGAAATGAAATGACATGTACTATCAATATAGAATAGTATTACCTAAAAATATATCAAAAATCATATTGTTATCCATCAAACAAACTTGGGTCCATTAACCAAATCTGGGTTCTCCAACTTCCTTCAACGATTGACATCAATGACAAACAACCTTAATCAACAATATCCCCATTTGAAATTGATGGAAACACTTTGATGCAATACTAAAGTTATATCTCTCATGCTCCCCCTAGAACCATGCCTCTGTCCTGTCCATCTTATAAATCTCTCCCCCTTTCCCATCAATGGAAAAGGTATTTTTCCATCTAGGGCTTCTCCCCCCAACTGAACTTTCCTCTTTATGATTTTTCCTAGTGTACATATAAGACATATAAGATAATAATTCAAAATAATTCATTTTGGAGTAGAAATAAATCTCAGTCTCTGGCGAAGATACTCAAAGGCTTCTCGTGGAAGTGATTTTGTAAAGATGTTTGCCACTTGTTCTTTTGTGCCCACATACTCAACTCTGATGTTATTTTTTGTAACTTGTTCCCATAGAAAGTTATACTTGATTGGAAGGTGATTTGTCTTGGAGTGCATCACTGGGTTCTTTGAGATATTGATGGCACTTGTATTATCACAATAGATTGGAATGGGCTCATCATACTCAAACTGTATATGTATCAGATTTTGTTTCATCCAAAGAACCCGTGTACAACATGTTGTTGCTGCAATATACTCTACCTCGTTTGTAGATAAATATACTGATGATTGTTTCTTTCTTAGCCATGATACTAAAAACTCACCCAAGTAGAATGTTTCTTCACTGGTGCTTCGTCGGTCATCAATACAACCTGTCAATATGCATATGTGTAGGCAATAAGTGATAGATCCTTTCCTTTTTGATACCATAATCCAAACTCTTTTGTTCCTTTGAGATATCTAAAAAACCTCTTCATTTCTAATATATGTGATTCCTTGTCATTTTCTGAGGTTCATGTCTGTGATTGTTGTTGTTATGTTGTGGTTCTATAGGAGAGATTGTCATTCTACAATATTTGGCCATGTGTCCAAAGTTGTTACACTTGTAGCATTCCACTTCAGTTCTCAATGATTCAAACCTATTGTAACTTAATCTATGTGTTTCACTAGGCCTTCTTGGATAACCTTTTTATGTATGACTTTCAAAGTTGTTTATGTTCCTATTGTTAGCTATGCAATTCACATCTTTATGTCCAAAATTATTACATGCATAACATAAACCAAAAACAATAGTTTGATACCTAGGAGTTGAAGATCTTATGAAAGGAGGTACTCCTATGAATCCTTCTTATTCCTCATATCTATCTGTTTCTATTGGTCGTTGATTCTAAAATCTGAATCTTCTCGGTGGAGTGTCTCTGAAATTTTCTGTGTAGACCTTCGTATCCCCTTCCTTAAGTGTAACTCCACAAATACAACGGTCCACAAGATGAAATTTGTAACAAAGCTACTTGAATATTTTTTCTTAATTGACTATCAATTTCACGGTATGAATCATTCTAGAAAAAAACGTTATTGCAAAAATAGTAAGATGACCTATAAATAACATACCTTAGAAAGCATCATCAAAAAAATTTATCCTCCCTAGAATTCCGGCCTTCTTTAATTCACCTTCTATCTAAAATTCAGATTAGATATAATTTGGTTACCTTATTCAGATGTAGATATTCAATATTCTCAAGTGTGATATTAAATGAGAGATTCTAGCCTCTTATTTATACTTTCATGTAGCTTCCTCAAGGGGTTACATTTTAACCATCTTAGCCCACTTACCTTATTTTAGGGTTAACCAACTTCTAACCACTTGTCCAATTAGGAATTTATCCATTAATTTTATTATTTAAATAATTTATTTTGTATTCAATTTGACTTATAGTACACTCATCACTTCACTTTACCTCAAGGGGTTACCTTCTAACCATCTTAAACCACTTTCCTTATTTCAGGGATAACCCACTTCTAACCACTTGTCAATTTAGTAATTTCTCCAATAATTTTATTATTTAAATAATTTATTTTGTATTCACTTTGAATTATAGTACACTCATCACTTCACTTTATTATTTACCTTCTAAAAATATCTTAAACCACTTTGACTACTTTGACCTTTTGGGGCTTCTAGATGACTCATGAGGGTTCTCCAACTTCACATGGCCATAACTCTCTAACCGTGAGGAGTTATGTGACGTTCCAATTACCACTAGAAATGGAATGACATGTACTATCCATATAGATTAGTATTACCTAAAAATATATCAAAACTCATACCATTATCCATCAAACAAACTTGTGTCCATTACCCAAATCTGGGTTCTCCAACTTCCTTCAACGATTGACATCAATGACATCCAACCTTAATCAACAATATCCCCATTTGGCATTAATGGAAATACTTTGATGCAATACTGAAGTCATGTCATGCAATACTGAAGTCATGTCATGCAATACTGAAGTTATACCTCTCATGCTCCCCCTAGAACCATGCCTCTTTCTTGTCCATCTAATAAATCTCTCCCCCTTTGTCATCAATGGCAAATGTATTTTTCCATCCAGGGCTTCTGCCCCTAAATGAACTTTCCTCTTTATGATTTTTCCTAGTGTACATATAAGACATATAAGATAAGAATTCAAAATCATTCATTTTAGAGTATAAATAACTCTAAGTCTCTAGCGAAAATACTCAAAGGCTTCTCGTGGAACTGGTTTGGTAAAGATGTTTGTCACTTGTTATTTTGTGCCCACATAATCAACTCTGATGTTGTTTTCTGCAACCTGTTCCCATATAAAGTGATACTTGATTGGAATGTGATTTGTCTTAGAGTGCATCACCAGGTTCTTTGAGATACTAATGGAGCTTGTATTATCACAATAGATTGGAATGGGCTCATCATACTCAAATTATATATCTATCGAATTTTGTTTCATCCAAAGAACCTGTGTACAACATGTTGTTGGTGCAATATACTCTGCCTTGTCTGTAGATAAATATACTGATGATTGTTTCTTTCTTAGCCATGATACTAAACACTCACCCAAGTAGAACGTTTCTTCACTGGTGCTTCGTCAGTCATAAATACAACCTACCAATATGCATATGTGTAGGCAATTGATAGATCCTTTGCTTTTGGATACCATAATCCAAACTCTTTTTTTCCTTTGATATATCTAAAAATCCTCTTCATTGTTAATACATGTGATTCCTTTCACGATTCTTGAAATTGTGCCACATGTCCAACTTATTGCATTAGATGTGGTATGGATGTTGTCACATATAGTAGGATACCAATCATCGATCTGTATTAACTCTGATCTATGGACTTTGAATCATCACATTTTCTCAACTTGCAACTAGTTTGCATGGGAGTGATAACTGGTTTGCAATGCAATCTTCCATTCCGAACCTCTTTAGCATTTCTATGATATACTTGGTTTGAAAAATAAAAATTCCTTGTCTTCTTTGACATATCTGAAGTCTCAGAAAGAAGGATAGTTCTCCAAGTAATGACATTTCAAATTCATTCTGCACATCCTTTGCAAATTTTTGGTTTAACCTGTAATCATCACTACCAAAAATAATATCATCAACATAAACTTCAATTAATAAAATACTATCTTGACTTACCTTGATGTAGAGGTTGTTGTCTGCACTTTCTTTTCTAAACCCTCATTTTAGACCATACAAGGCCTTCTTTAATTTACACACCTAATCTGCGTTCTAACTTCTTAGACAAATCAAATCCTTCTGGTTGTTCAATGTAGACTTCTTCTTCAAGTTCTCCATTCACAAAAGATTATTTTACATCCATCTGATACACTTTAATATTTTTGGATCATGCTTAAGCTAAAATCAATCATATTGCTTCCATTCTAGAAACTGGGGAAAATGTCTCTTTAAAGTCGATTCCTTCAACCTGTGCACATCCTTTATATACCAATAGAGCTTTGTTCCTTGTAACCTATCCTTATTCATTCGATTTATTCTTATATACCCACTTTGTGTCAATCACATTCTTATCATTTAGTCTTGGAACCAACTCCCAAGTGCTGTTTTTCTCTATTTGATCCAATTCTTCATCCATGGCCTTATTCCAAAATTCATCCTTGTTGGCCTCTTCAAAATAGGTTGGTTCAATCATAGATGAGAGTGCTAGTTGTGTTTGTTCTGGTGAACAGATTCTTCTTCTAGTCTCAACTCCTGCATCTTTGTTTCCGATAATATGATATGAAGGATGATTCTTTTGTACTCGTTTGTTAGGTGTCTTTGGAGGCACTTGTTGAAATTTCTCTTTTGTTTCTACCAGATCCTCTTCATATTCCCCTTCTACTTATTTTTCATATTTTGTTTCATCTTCATAAAGTTGTTCCATTGGTTCATTTTCTTCTTCCTTTAATTCTTATCTACCTGTTTCATCAATTGTTACAATGGTGCTTTCCACAAATTTGTCCAATCTCAGGTTGCAACACTTGTATTCGTTCCTTGTACTTGAGTAACAAAAAAGTACTCCTTTGTCCACACGAGAGTCAAACTTTCACATTCTGCCATCTTCTCTTTTGATGTATCATTTGCTTCCAAAAACTCTGAAGTGCTTCACATTTGTTGGTCTTCCTTTCCATAGCTCGTAGGGAGTTTTGTCAGTGTTTTTTATGAGCATTAGTCTATTTTAAATGTGAATTGTTGTATTCACTTCCTGTTTACAAAAAATATCTGTCAATTTGGAATCAATTAGCATTGTTTTAGTCATTTACTGTAATGTCTCATTCTTCTTTTCAACAACTCCATTTTGTTGAGATGTCCTAGCAATGAAGAATTGTCTTTTTATTCCATGACTACTAGAGTATTCCATAAATTCCTTTGAAGTGAACTCTCCTCCATTATCATATCTCAAGAATTTAATTTTTGAATCCATTTCATTTTCAGCCATTTCCTTTCAGATATTTAAGTTTTCAAAAGATTCTGACTTATTTTTGAGAAAGCAAATTGTAGTCACTCTTGTATAATCATCAACTAATAACATAAAGTACTTCTCACCTTTTAAACCCTTCATTTTATTTGTTCAAACTAGATCAGTATGCACAATTTCTAGTGGTCTTGTTGTTGAATATTCCTTTGATTTGAACCTGGTCTTTGTTTTCTTTCCTTGTTGACAATGCTTGCATAAAGTGTTGGTTGGTTTCATGATCTAGGGCATTTCTTGGACTACTTATCTTTTGTTGACTTTGAAAAGGTTATCAAAATGTATGTGACCCGGTATTCTTTTCCATATCCAACTTTCATCTTCGTTTCCTAGACAACACTTTTCATTTCCAATTTCACTTAACACATATATGTTTCTTTAAGTTCTCACAGTTGTAGCAATCAATTTTCCTGAACTTTATTTTCTTATATTGTACTTTTGTGAATTGAAAGTAACTTTATGACCTTGGTCACACATTTGACTCAAACTTAGAAGATTATGTTTCATATCTTCTACTAGTAGAACATTTTCTTCTTTTGTATTCTTGTTCCCAATTCTGAATGTGCCTTTTCCAATGATTTTAGTTGAGTCATCATTTCTAAAGGAGACCGATCCATCTCTTTCCTTTCTTAATGTAAGAAACTTGTCTCTATCACCTGTCATGTGTTTTGAATAGCCATCATCAACACACCAACCACAATGTTTCTGCTTAGATCGTAGATCGAGTGTGCATTGTTCATTGTTGTACTAATTATTCTTTCTTATCCATGTCTTTTTCTGAGGTTCTTGTCTGTGATTTTTGTTGTTATGTTGTGGTTCTCTAGGAGGGATTTCCATTCTACAATCTTTGTCCATGTGTCCAAAGTTGTTACACTTGTAGCATTCCACTTCAATTCTCAATGATTCAAACCTATTGTAACTTAATCTAAGTGTTTTACTAGGCCTTCTTGGATAACCCTTTTATGTATGACTTTCAAAGTTGTTTATGTTCCTGTTGTTAGCTATGCAATTCACATATTTATGTCCAAAATTATTACATGCATAACATAAACCAGAAACGATAGTTTGATACCTTGGAGTTGAAGATCTTCTTAAAGGAGGTACTCCTATGAATCCTTCTTCTTCCTCAGATCTATCTGTTTTTGTTGGTTTTTGATTTTGAAATCTGAATCTTCTCAGTGGAGTGTCCCTGAAATTTTATGTGTAGACCTTCCTATCCCCTTTGATTGTTTCTGCATAGTTTTTTGGATATGTTTCTAGTTCTGTTGTTTTGGATCTTGATCCCTTTTCTGTATGATTATATCTAATTCCGTACTTGTCATGATTAGGCCTTTGACTATTGATAATGTCATTCAAAACTTTTGAATTGTTCTGCATTTTTTTTTTTTGAAGATCCTTTCTTAATGTGACAATATATGCTTCCAAATTTTCAATGATCCTGTCTCTTTCTTCTATATGTTCTTTGAGTGATTCATCAATTTGAACCTTCAAATTTGTGATCATTTGTTCTAATTCATGAGTGTCTTATTTCTTGTCTAGTTCTTCTTGCAGCTTCTTGTTTTTCCTCTTTTCTCTTCTAATAACTTCTATGGCACTCATCAATTCCTCTCGGTAGTCAACTTATTCCTCTTAAATTTATTCTTTGGCTTCTTCATATTCTACTTCGGATTCTTCTTTATCATAGTCTTCTAATTTCATGAATATAACACTTTCTGTCTCACTATCACTGATTTCATCTTCATCTGATGATGAGATGTCTTCTTTGGTGCATAATATTTTCTTGAAAACTTTATTTGTGGTTCTCTTTCCTTTATATGTTTGTATGCTTTTTGAGTCACCTTCATCATTTGTCATTTTCCTACGAGGACATTTGTTATAAAATGACCAATACCATCACAATTAAAATGAATTAAAGGAATCTTAGCACTATACCTACCGTCGGTTCCTTGTTCAATATTCTGACAAAATTGGCCACTTCTTCATCATCTTTCGAGATGTCACTATTGTTGCTATGTTATTTTTCTTGTTTCTTTCCCTTTTGATTTGATCTTTTGGATGCTTTGAAGGTTGATTCTTTTACATCTGGATTTTCATGTTCAGTTCTCATTTCATATGTTGTGAAGATTCCATGTAGTTAGTCCATGCTTATTGAGTTTAGATATGCTCTTTCTTCTAGTGCTGATATCTTAGGGTCAAATCTCATAGGAAGAGATCTTAGTACCTTTTGAACAATTACAGATTCTTGAACTTCTTCTCCTTGTCCTATGATTTCATTTACTATTTCATCAAATCATAAGAAGTAAGCTGCAATATTCTCATCTTCCTTCATGTTTGGTTGTTCGAACTGACCTCTGTAAGTTTGAAGCTTTGTTGCTTTGACTTTTGAATCTCCTTCATAAATATTTCGAAGTTTTTCCCAAATCTCTTTAATGGATTTACAATGTGAAAATTTGGTGAATACCATTTCACCAAGACCATTTAGAAGTGCATTTGTGGCTTTGGAATTATTCTGACTGAGTTTCACTGCTTTGTCATTTGTTGGCGAAACTGTTGGTACTGTGTATCCATCTACAATTGATTTCCAAATTTCAAATCCTTGTGCATGTATATATGTCTTCATCCTTATGCTCCAAAATGAATAGTGTTGTCCATCAAACTATGGTATTCCATTTTTATACAAGTTGTTTCTCTCCATGATCTACCTTTTAGTGGTTAAATTGATTTTTGAAGGAACTGACTCTGATACCAATTGTTTGATTACTAAGATGGGGGTGAATAAATAATAACACAATCTAATAATTTTTAACCATATAATCCAAGTGTTATATCAATGTATCATTATCATCCAATAACTGCAGAGTAAATAAGCAATGCACAAATGAACAATCATACACATACACAGTACACCAGTGTTTTATGTGGAAACCCAAAGTGGGAGAAAACCACAGAATGATTTTCCTTATATTTCTTGAAGAATTACATTCATTTGAAGCACCAAATTCCTATGTTTTCCAGCTGCAAATAGAATAAGGCTTTAACCCCCTAGTTTCTAAGGATACAACCTAAGGGAAGCTCCAACTCCCCAATTCTTTAGCTACAACCAAAAGGAGGCTACAACCCCCTATGATCTTGGGCTACAACCTGAAGGTGGCTACAACCACCTAATCATGCCCTGTCCAACTGCCCTAAAGTAGAAGTACAATGATGGAACCACTGTCACACTATCACTGTGAGATATACCGTTGCAAACCTGTACCATAAACAAGTGCATCAACCATGCACCAACCTGTACCAAACAACCTGTAATCAACGTGTACCATAAACAAGTGCATCCAACCATGTACCAAGTATGTACCAAGCATTTATCAACTACTCATAAAATATGACTCATCAAGATGTACCAACATCTTCAACTATACACCTCATGTATGTGGCAACTCATCAACTACTTGTCTCAGCCATGTACCCAACATGTACCTCAACTAAAATCCCTCACCAATTTCATCATCCAAATCTGATTTGTAACTCTGTAATAGACTTGGTTTATATGATCACATACTTGCAAAACTTCCTTAACATTAACAACAAGAGACTATCATTTTCATCAAACTTGTCTTTAGTCTCACATGACTAATTTTGGATTAGTCAACAACCCTAACTTGAAATAATCATAACTATGTACTTGTAATGAATAAAGATATGAAAATAATCAACAATTTTCTTCAGTGTGTTTTATGCAATTCCTCTAGGTGTCACTACTTGGAAACTCTCAGAAAATGATTTATAGATAAAATGACATACCTTGTTGAATTCTAGATTATTCTAGAGAATGAACTTGTAGAGAGTGACCTGTAGGGACTATTTGTTCTATGGATATGAATATTTTAAATAGAATACTAAAGACTTTACTCTAACCAACAAATTTTTTCTTACTTAATTTGGATTTGTTATGAAGAAGTTATGACATTTTTACCCAAAACACTTGTTTTAGACTAGTTTTAGGACTAGCCACAAACCCTATTTTACACAGAGTGTAACTCCAAAAATGCAATGACCCACAAGCTGAAATTCATACCACATCTACTTGGATATATTTTCTCAATGGAATATCAATTTCATGGACTGAATCATTCTAGAAAAAACGTTATTGCGAAAATGGTAAGATGACCTGTAAATAACATAGCTTAGAAAGCATCATCAAAAGAATCTATCCTCCCTTGAATTTTGACCTTTTTTACTTCACCTTCTCTCTGAAATTTGTCTTATATATCCTTTGGTTACCTCAATCACCTATAGATATTCAATATTCTCAAGTGTGATATTAAATGAGAGAGCCTTGCCTCTTATTTATACGTTCATGTAGCTTCCTCAAGGATGTACCTTTTAACCATCTTAACCCACTTTCCTTATTTTAGAGTTAACCAACTTCTAACCACTTGTCCAATTAGTAATATATCCATTAAATTTATTATTTAAATAATTTATTTTGTATCCACTTTGACTTATAGTACACTCATCACTTCACTTTACCTCAAGGGGTTACCTTCTAACCATCTTAAACCACATTCCTTATTTTAGGGATAACCCACTTCTAACCACTTGTAAACTTAGTAATTTCTCCATTAATTTTATTATTTAAATAATTTATTTTGTATTCACTTATAATTATAGTACACTCATCACTTCACTTTATTATCTACCTTATAAAAATCTCTTAAACCACTTTGACTACTTTGACCTTTTGGGGCTTCTAGATGACTCATAAGGGTTCTCCAACTTCACATGGACATAAATCTATAATCGTAAGGAGTTATGTGATGTGGCACATACCACTGGAAATGGCATGTCATGTACTATCCATATAGAGTAGTATTACCTACAAATATATCAAAACTCATACCATTATCCATAAAAAAAATCTTGGGTCCTTTACCCAAACATGGGTTCTCCAACTTCCTTCAAGGGTTGACATCAATGAAAACAAACCTTAGTCAACAATAGTTTGACTACTAGGAAGAATTGTTGATTTCCATAGAATTTATAAGAAAATAAAAGAGGAAAAACAAGAAGAACTAGACAAGAAGGAAGACACTCAAGAACTAGAGCGGATCATCACGGAATTGAAGGTTCAAATAGAAGAATATAAAATAATTGAAGAAGAAATCAAAGAAGAGTTAGAAGAAAGAGACAGGATCATTGGAAATTTTGAAGCAGAGACTGTCACATTGAGAATGGATCTTCAAAAGAAAAATATGTAAAAAAACTCAAAAGTTTTGGATGACATTATCAGTAGTCAAAGGCCTAATCATGACAAGTCTGGACTTGGATACATTCAAACAGAAAATAAATCAAGCTCCAAAGCAACAGAACAAGAAACATATCAAAAAAGTTATGCAGAAATAATCAAAGGGGATAGGAATACCTACAAGGAAGATTACAGGGACACTCCTACATTGAGACTATTCATATTTTAGAATCAACGACCGACATAAAGAAATAGGCCTCAGGAAGAAGAATGATTCATAGGAGGAACTCATTTCATAAGATATTCAACTCTCAAGTATCAAACTATAATTTTGGGTTTATGTTATGCATTCAATAATTTTGGACATGAAGCTGTAAATTGCAGAGCTAATAGCAGGAACATAAATGGTTATCCAAGAAGGCCTAGTGAAACACAAATAAGAAGCTACAATAGGTTTGAATCATTGAGTAATGCACTGTAACACTAAAAGTGCAATAACTTTGGACACATGGCCAAAAATTGTAGAATGGCAGTCCCTTCTACAGAACCACAACAGAACAACAACAGTCATAGACAGAAGCCTCAGAAGAGAACATGGATAAGACAACATAATTAGTATAGCAATGAAGAATGCACACTTTATCTACAAGATAAGAAGAAAAAGAATGGTTGGTATGTTGAAAGTGGTTGTTCAAAATACAAAGAACAAGTGAAAAAAGACCAGGTCCTAAAGATCACAAGATTGGAAATAAAACGAGATGAATAAAACTATATAGAGAAAAGGAAAGATGTCATATACAGAAAGATTTGGAAAATAACTCAAAGAAAAGAAGGACATGTAAATAAGGAATAGGTTCAAGATATTGTACCTTCAGGGACTGTAGTGAAATATGAATCCACAGACAGAAATAAATAAGTCAAAGCTCAGAGAAATGATGAATCTGTTAGCACTTGGTAAATTTCCTAGAGGTTGACAGCAGAAGAAATCTACAAAGTGTAACTTTATCCAACCACTTTTGAAGCTGGGATCTATCCCTTCCAACTTCATAGAGGGATCTCTCTATTAGATTTAGCTATGTTTAAAATTTTAGATACTAGGCTAGGTAAATAAATAGTTTGGGTTTTGTAGTCAAAGTATTTTTCGAATTGGTTGAGACAGTCTACACATCCATTGGGATATGGGGTCTGTGTTTTAATAAAATATGAGATACAAACCAGAAACATGAAGGAATACTTCCACAGGGTGAGATAATATACTCACTGGATCTTTTATTAGCTTAAATGATGGATAGAAGAAAAGATGAGAAAGATAATTTCAACTAAGAAGTAGTTAAGAATTTCTTAATTGAAAACACCAGAAGATAAACACTAAAATCTTTCGAGTCAGAAACAGGGTATCCAAGATAAATCCTGCAACATTCGTTACTCTTAAGGATTAGTTTCAGAAAAACAATATGATCACAAAGAAAGAGTAACATTCAACTTAGAGATTAAACATCACCTGTGAATACACGCAAGAATCCTGTAAAAGTGCCTCCTTTTTATTAATGGAAGATCTCTTCAAAAAATGTTACAGTCTGATAGCGTCAAGGTGTGAAGATCAACAACCCCCAATACTTCAAAAGGTGAAGTATTTATAACTCAAATTACAAACGTTCCTATCATAAATGACCAGGATGTGCTAAATCTATTTTTCGCCTAACTATTTTAACAAATTTCCAAAATCTAGGAACTGCTTGATGACTTGGTGTAATTGCACGCTGATTTCTGGGTAGATCATTGATGAAGCCTTTGCAAGACCTCATCTGACTAGATAGGTGACTGGATATGGGCAGGTGAATTTGAGCAGTCTTTGATACACTTCGTCCATTTTTGTATACTTGGCGAATGTAGTCTTTCTGAGGAATATGTATCGAATCTCATGTTGGATACTGATGTCCCACTGAAGGGCATCCAGAAATGCTTTCTCGGTGATGCTCCCTTGTATGGCAGCAAACTTTGAACTATCCTTAGCCACCTCATCTAGTCTCTTCTTGCAGTCTGGGAGTGTCATTAATTTATCATTGATCACTTTCAGACCAGGAAGACCTTTCTTCTGAAGAGATTCAATCTTATTGAAGAAACTTTGTACCCCCTAGTCCATGACCTGAACCTTTTCTTCCAACTGAAGAATTAGTCCTCTCTTGCTCAAAACTCTTTTGACCTCAAGGATGGTCTCTGTTCTGTCTTCAATCTTCAGCTCTTCCAGCTCTTCCCTGGTCTTGGAATTGAGGAACTTGATGATATTGTTTGCCTGTGTTGGTCTGTCTCCCAATTCTACTCTGATCTTCTCAATGGCCTGTTTTCTCCTCTGGACCAACTCATTCTGCTCAAACATGATTTGGATCATGGGCCATATATCATTTATAGACTTAGTGATGTATGTCCATACATTCTCTTTAACTTCAGCCAAATTCTTTCCGGCCATTGTTTGCTTTCAGAGCTATTGTAGCTCCTGCTTGAGCTTCTCTGTTACCTACTTTTCCTTGGAGAGGCTAGTCTGGAAGGAATTTTTGAGTTCCTGTAGGTTCTCAAATTTGTTTTTAATTCTGTTGATCTCTGTCTCCTGCAGGTTCATCTTTTCCATGGATTTATCCAGGTCGGTTGTCTTCTCTTGGGATGTCAATGGAGTTGTGGATGGGACTGTTGTCATTGATGCTACGCTTGCTCCTGAAATCAGAATGGAAATCAATGGAATGACTTCCATTGGCTTCAGTTGCTCCTTCTCTTTTAATAATCTCTCCATTTTAGCTTCCATTTCTTTGAGCTGTGCATTTTTCTCCATGAGCAGCTTGAGCATTTCATCCTTCTCGCCTTCTTTCTCTCCTATCTCCTTTGCCAACGAGTCCTCTGTGGGTGGGAGTTTCAGTTGTTTCCTGAAGGAGGCAATGTCATCATTCTTCTTCTTTATCATCTCCTCCACTACTTTGACATTCGAAGGGTCATAGCCGATCTTGAGGACCATCTCCTCCAAAGTTTTGATTATATTGTCCTTCGCAATGGATGATATCTTCTCCAGCTTGAGTTGTGTTTGAGCATTGTTCAATGACACCTGCAATTTGGCTGCAGAAGCGGAAGCATGCGCCAACATATGAAACACCATTTCCCCTGTCTGCTTGTACAGATCCATCTGATCGACTGAGTGCACATCCTTCGTCTGGAATTCGAAGGTGGCCCTCTTATAGTCTGTGATCACCTTGGGGTCTAGTACCTACGCCTGGAGGAAATCCATGTTCATTCTGCCCTTTTTTGTGTCAAATGCAGACAGCAGCCTATGCTGCGCAGTCGACGTCTGCTTCCGAAATTGAGTGTAAGTACTGCTGGTAAGGGTCTAGTTCTTTTTCTTGATCAGCTCAAACTTCTCGAAAATGCTCAACTTGGGCCCAGTCTTGGCTAGATGACTGTCTAGTGGGGAGTCTGTGGATTTCTTCGGCAAAGCTGGGGTGATTTCCTTATGAAGGCTCGAACCGAAGGGTGGAATGACAGACTTAGTCACTGTGGTAAGCAGGGCTTCTTTTTCTTCAGTCGAACCAGGAACTGATATTGTCTTGGGCCTCTTAGTGTGCAACTGGAACTCTTCAGACGATACCTCCGTGACAGGCGGAGATAAATCTTGTCGAGGCCTTTTTTTCTTAGGGACCTGTGGCATGGTCGTTGGTGGCACAGTGGTCGGGGGAACCTACTATTCCGCTTCAACCAAGGTGTTAGGCACCCACACTATCTGATTCACAAATTTTTCAATTTCAGGCTTGGACACATGAACATAAGGGATATTTTTGTTGTTCACCCTCATCTCTGAAATGATCCCACATGGATCATAATGCCATGGGAAGCTTAAGAAAAAATTCATCTCTCTCAGCATCCGGTCCGCTTCTTCCCTGGCACCACGACTGTTGCAGATGAAGGAGCCAATCTGCCCCTTGATTCTAAGCTGCTGCTTTTTCTTCAAAGATACAAAATGTATATCATCTGAATTCATGATCTGTCTTATATACTCTAAAGCAAAGATTCTGACTGGCACATACTTGGGCATCTTATAGGGTGCCAACTCGCACCCGTATACTCTGATCTCGGTATGGTTTTGATACAGATACCAATCCTCGGTCTTTGTGTTGTCTGAGAGGTGCAAGATCCTCCAAACTTCATCGTTTATTCGAGGCTCGGGCCTGCCACCTAGCATACTTACCACAGGGTGGTAGAACAGATCGATGATCGCCTTGAAGCTATAATCTGTGGAGTTATGCTTCAGCAAAGAGGTCCATACTGTGACTGCCTGAGGTTTACCATATGCATCCATCTTCTGCATGGAAAATGCAAACTTATCCACCTGAAAAAAGACAAACAAGTAGGCTAATATTGATGAATATATGAACATGCCTTCCATGCCAAAATTCACAAATTGTTCGTGAATATTGTCTGCCAAGAAGGTGCTAAAATCAAACTGGGTGGTGGGCTTTTCATCGGTGGGGAAAATAGATAGAAAACCCAGAATGGGCTCATCTACCCACTGGTTAGAATAGTACCCTAGCAAAGCACAAAGGGAAGAAATGACCTAGTTTCCCTTAGTGGAGAACATGGATGATAGGTAAGGGGGATTTGTGGAAGGGAATTGAGCAGAGGTGGGAAGGAAAAGCTCGAATATTTGAGCTCTTTGGGGAAAAGTCATCTTCTGATACAACTTTGTAAGGATTTCCAGGTTGAAAGAAGAAGCAGAGTAGACACGGGGAATTTGCATCATCTGGTCTATGGACTCGGGCGTGATGAGAAAAAGGATTTCTCCGGATGAGGAGATGACAGATCTTTGTTTGGGAATATAGTGGGCTTGAAACTTAAGCACGAACTTGAGAAAATGGTGGATCTGGGGAAAAAGGTAAAGAGGTAAATTGGACTCCCAGAGTGCAATTTCATCACTCTGGTCTAGGAAAACTTCCCTGAGCCATGACTGGAGGTCTGAGAAATCGAAGTCTCAGGTATCTATGATTAATTGATCTTTGTTGACCAGTGGGATATTGTCCAGGTTGACATGAGGTGGGAGAAACATATTTTCCTCTCCTTCTGTTTCTTTGGATTTTGGCGCCATCTCTGCAACAGTACCTGCAATAAACACAAATTTAGTGGGGGCGAATAACTGTGGATGAAGGCGACGGGATGCAATGGAGGAGCAAGCGATGAGTTTCTCTGATGCGATGAGTGAACAGTGAAAGTAGGGGAAAAAATGGTAGTTTTATTTAAAAATGGGGTCGGTTGGGCGCAGGAGACAAGTCAGCTGGACAGCGGATAGGCTATCCAGTAATAAATGGACAACGGGTCATTATGAGGGTGAGATGGCAGGTGACGGTGGCTAAAAGATACGGACAGGTGATGTGGCAGCTAGGGATTGGAGGTAAAAGTCGTAATAAGGGGCTTTCCATGAGTAAAAGGGGGGAGGGGACTGACAGCAGTTATGGGATGTGACTAACTTGGAAAGAAGTGGAAGGTGACGTCCATAAGTGACGAGGGTCTGTCAGATAGTAGGTGGAGATGGGACTTGGGGAAATAGATTTATGACACATAATACAAGGGACCCGCCAAAGGGAGATTACCATTCCAGACCCCCCCCCTCAGTTAAAAGAAGATCATCCAGAGAGGTACGAAATCCATTTAGGGCCATTGATCTACGTGCCTATTTCCTGGCCGCACATCTTAGCACGCCTTTTATTACTCATTCCGAA
>JASDQU011177125.1:3238-21175 GCA_032191745.1 Picea mariana
GGTTGTAGACTAAGGATGCTTGGTAACCTACAAACAATGTGTAGATATGCTTGGAACAATGGGGTTTTTAATAATTAGTGTAATAGACAACTCATCATACATCTAAAGAAACAGTTCTTTTAGGAAACAATAATCAGATCAAGTCAATTGAAAGGAGAGGATGAACAACACTATTCTTGATTGCCAAATACAACTGAATGTAGGGCTTAATGCAAGATAGAAAGAAATCCTTTACTTCAATTCTATGAGCTCAATAAAGAGATAACAGTCTTCATAAGCTAAAATAAACTGAAACAAAGTACAGAAAGGGAAACATGGATATTTTTGATATTGAAAACGAAAGGAAACTAAACTTTTATTCTGTAAATAAGAGTCTATACAGTAACAAAAAATATATTCCTAGTTTGAACCCTTGTCTCTTAGAAAAGATAGGCATTTATAGCCTTTTACAATCAGTTTTTAAGATCCTAAAAACTCGGATCTGTATCTAAAAATAGCAATTCAAATCTAACTAAGCAACTTGATAATAAAGACTTAATGACTAAACTAGCATTTGAATTGTCTTCAATCTCAAAATTTGACACTTGTATTCTTCAGCTTCTGGAATCTGTGGTGTCATGAAACATGAAGAGGCACCTGTCTTGGCAGCTGGATTTCTTCAGTTGTTCATAGTAGATACTTTAGGAGATCAGTTTAGCATGTGGTTCTCAAAAACTCCCACGAATCTCTGATGCAGAGTCTTTTCCGAGCAAGTTGTTATCTCTTTGATACTCTGGAACCTCTTTATAACCTG
The DNA here is from genome assembly GCA_032191745.1 of Picea mariana. Classification (NCBI taxonomy): domain Eukaryota; kingdom Viridiplantae; phylum Streptophyta; class Pinopsida; order Pinales; family Pinaceae; genus Picea; species Picea mariana. The sequence continues at coordinate 4,032 of JASDQU011177125.1, forward strand.
TGAAAAATGACCTTCTCTGTCCTTAGCTTTCAAAAATGCTTTTTCTGCTTTCACCAGCTAACTCTCCTTATGATTCGCTGGTTAGCTGGTGAAAGCGCTGCCTTTCACCAGCTAACTGGTTGTAAAATTACGCTGTCCGCTGGTGAAAGCTCTGCCTTAGCCCAAAATGAACTTTCACCTCCAAAACTGTGATTCCATCAAAAACTCAATGTGTCTCCACTTTATCCCCTTGCATGTTCACAACAACCTGAGCAAGCACTTGCAAATCTAGGTGTAATTTTTGCTTTTGCTTCAATTTTCTGATTTTCCTTTTAAGGTGCTTTGCTAGCCACCATAGACTGTCATAGTCTTTGGTGATTTTCTGTTTCCTCTTATTTTTCTTGACACTTTCATGAGCCAGCTTTTCAAATGCAGCATTTGTTTCTGCAAAATTATCAGACAGCTTCTTGTATCTTTCCTTTACTACCCTCTCTAAGACCTTCTGTTGAGCGATCACTTCTTTGAGATGCTTGATTTTATGTGTTTTCTTTGACTTAGTGCTCTTTGATGTTTCCCCTTCCTCGGTGTGAATAAAGGTCTCATAATTCTTTGCAAACTCAATGGAATGTTCAGGAATTTTGATGACAGGGCTCTCATCTTCTTTCTCTGGTTCTGAGTCTGTGTATGGCAGGTTTAAGATGTTTGTTCTCCTTTATGTGGGCTTCTTTGTAGTAGTTTCAAAAACCATTTTTTTCTTTGACCTGTGAGATTTCACACCAGAGATTCTGTCTTCTGGAGGTCCTGGAAGGGTTCTCCTCTTCCTCGAGCTACTTTGAAGAGTCAATTGTCTCTTTCCAGCTTTCTTTTGTTCATTCATGGGTTGAGTTTGAGTTTCAAAGCCCTCCCAAAAAAGAAAATGTTGCCAGGTCCTTCCCTTCTGTCTTAACTCCTCCAGGATTATCAATTTAATAAGGCCAAAGTTGCAAAGAGTGTTCTTCATGCTTAGAGGTTCAGCTCTAATCTTTTTACAGACTTTAGTTAAGCTCTTGTGCAAGAATAAAGGTATATTTAGGAGATTTTTACCTGTGAAATGGTCTAAGAGCTTGAAATGATACAACATCAGTTTGTCATACTTGCCTTCTGAAGTGATGTAGAGTTGGATGCCCTTAAACAAATCCTTCCACTCCTCTTCTAAATGGGAAACTATCATGCTCTTCTTCCATGCATTATGTCTGAATTCTTCCTTCAAATATGCTCTAAAATTTAAGTTTTTGGTGGCAATCGTTTTGAACCAACTCTGGCCCGATCTTGGTAAGCTGGTCGTTGCAGCGATGGAAGCTTCATCCACGATGATCTCTAAGGACCCAACATAGGCCTTATTCCCGTCAAACATTTTAGCAAAAGCCTCTGCTGTTGATTGGTGACAGCCATTCTGTAGCCTTTCGACATACTCCATACAGCCTGCATTTAAGAAGTGTTTTTGCACTTCTGGGTGCGCCTGTAGGAAGGACAGACTGTCCAATTCTTTTCTCAATAACGAGCCACTGCGTCCCCTTTCCATTTGCGATTCAAAATCCCAAACGATTATGCACACCAAACACTGCAATCTGTTGTTCGAGCCGAGGTCTTGCGCTGGTGAAATCACTCGTCTCTGTCTTTCAACATTAAAAACTTAGCATACATTTGTGAGTGATGCATGTTGGGGAAGCGATGAGCCGATTTGATGTCATCGGCCAAGTAGTACTGCTCCTGTACCTGCGATGATGGATTCAAATTCTCCATTTCTGATGCCATGATTGTGAAGCATGCGTTACTGAACGAGATCCACTTTGCAATCCAATTTAGACGTGCAAACCCGAGTCTCCATCATTATCCACTTTCACCAACGCATCATACTTGATTGCATGACGTGGGCTGAGTATATCATCATTTGATTTTTTAAAACGTGGATAAAACACACGTGATCCCCGCTTTCACCAGCTAATGGCCCGTGAGAAGCGCTCATCGGCTATTGAAAATTGTCGCTTTCACCAGCGCACAACCCGTGAGAAATGATCCTTAGCTGTTGAAAATCACCACTTTCACCAGCTAACCATCATATTTAAAACACGCTTTAGCTGTTGAAAGCATTTTGTGAAAATTTTAAAGAGAAGACCTTTATGGGTCGTCTTATTTCTAAGACAAAAATCAAAACCTAAGTCTTGCTACTAGAAAACTTAAAACAAATTTGGAGAAAACTACTAATAGCCATGCTATCAACCAAAAATGGAACCAAAGTGACTAATTCACTTTGGGAGCTAACACCCCCCATCGAGAGCATTTCTATGATTAGATATCTAACGTACAAGAACAAGATAAACAACATGGACAACAAGAGGCTTCCCAAAATTGTTTCAAACACTAACCAAAACCACCAACAACTCAAGTGGAAAGGCATAAAGATGTCAAATCTTGGCTAAATCATTGGGGAATACAAGAAAAACCCATCATCTAGGATACCAATAATATTACAAATATTATCACTTCTAAATTTAAGGAGAATGTGTGGTGTGATAAAGAATTACAGGATAAAAGGAAACTAAGATACTACAAGGAGGTGGTCGGCCCTAATTTAGAACATAAAAAGTACCTCTTAGGTTGGAGAAGTGAAAATAAGAAAATTAACATTGCTAAAATAAGAACAAACTCTCACAAGCTACATAGTGAAAATGCGCTTTGGACAATTCCAAAAACACTGTGGGATGAAAGCATCTACCATCTTCGAGACACTTAGAGGGTTGAAGATGAAAAACACTTCCTCTTAGATTTCCCTACCTATTCCCAAATTAGATCCCAATTTAAAAATATTTGTCACAATATAGACCTTCCTAACCTCCTAAGTTATCAAAACTATGGTGATCTTGGAACACTTATCTCAATGTTTTTTTAGCATAGAAATACAATTTTAAAGAAATCGAAATAATCGTTTACCTTCTTAAGGTACGATAGACCAATTGGTCTTAGTGGATGTTCATTATCATCATCATCGTATAATTAATATGTAAAATTAATAAAAATAAATAAAATTTATTATATACTTTGTTTTTCATATAATTTATATTAATTTATAACTATTTTTATTTAATTTTTTTTTTAAATTCTAACTTTACAAATTATTAAAATATTTTTTAACATAAATAACAATTGTATAATATTACATATAATAAAATTTATTATTTCATTCTCTTTGGAATTGTTACGTATAATAACAAGTATATGATGTTACAACTAATATATTGAGCAATGGATCATAATATAAATCGTTTCCATATGTCATACACGATAACAACATATTTTTGTGTAGACAAAAACATTGTAATTATTTTTATTATTGTTAATAATTGAACAACCAAGTGTCTTTATATTGACCAAAATAGTTTCAATAAGGTCCTAATGCACCACTTGAAGGCATGTCTCTTGTGTAAAGTGGTAAGAAAATGGTTTTACATTTATTTACTATTTATCTTAAAGTGCAAAGAAATTGTTGGTTGGTGTCCATAATCCCTTAAATTCAATATACATTTTGTGCAATAGTACACCTATTGATATAGCTTGGTGATTTCAAACTCATAMCAATTATTGTCTAGAAATCATTGACGAGTGTAATTGTTACAACCATGGTTTGMATGTATAAGTATGTATGTTATTGCATCGCTTACACTTATCAATGATATTTTTTATCACTTACAAGGAAATCACATATCTCTTGTCATTTCCTCATATATTTTGTTGAGATGACTTATTAATGTTGGCAATTACTGCAAGCACTCCCTAAGGCTTGTTATTTCATTTCTTACACTTATTGATTATCTTTTTAATGAGTCACAAAGAAATATCATATCTCTTATCATTTCCTTGTATATTTTATTGTGAGTACTCATTAAAATTAATGATTATTGTAAAAGACCCTTACGGTTGGTGACATTACGAAGCTATTATCCACATAACTAACAAATCTATGTTACTTGTCTTTTCCAAGTACAAGCAAAATTCCTTGGCATAATAGATATTGTACTTGACTTTAAATCAATGTATTGTAGGTTTGAAACCAATTGGGAATGTTATCGCTCAAATTGTAGCTTGGGCAAAGCCCAACCCAAACCAAAAAGGTGTGACAATTGTGGGAGTATTTACCCATTGTCACCTTAGATAAACACTCCCCTCACTTTAGAGGTGATGAAATCACCAAAAGGGGGGAATCTCGGGTGACCCTAGGGGGATTGAAATGAAAAGTGATCATGTATGAATGGTGCCCCTATAGGTCAAGGTCAAATGTTGAGTTGAATCTTGGAATAAAGTCTTGTGACAAGGGAAATGGTTTTCAAAGATGATGTACCTACAAAACAATGTTAGCCCTGCCCAGAACAAGACAATATATAGCAATAGATGCTTCAAAACCAAGGGGGATTCAACAAGTAACTTTTCTGTCCCAAATTGTAGCAGTATGGAAATATATATATCAATAATAAATTATAATAATAACTACATATTTAACCATCCAAAATCAAGTACAAGATGTTGGAAACAAAGGGAGCAATGACTAGTTAAACTTCCAATTATTAAAGCAATATTTTGATGGTGATTAGGGGGTTATTATGTAGTGTTATCATCAAGTTATGTAACAGCCTAATGGATGTAGCAATTAATTTATACAAAGAAAGTTCTAGCCACTAAAATCAACAAACAATCCACACAAAAGATAGCTAATAACTAGTAGATTAATTATGTTAGTTTGCAAGTGAATTTTAGTGGTAGAATAGTAAGTAAACAATGAGATTTAGATGAGTTTGTTGTGGTCCTATTGGTTGTAGCATCAATTTATAAAAAAAAGAAAATTGCATTTCCAATCAAGATGCACATAGGGCACAAGAAATCCTATAGCATGTAGAAATAGATCCAACTTAAACAATTGCAATATCTCAAGAATTCATGTATACCAATGCATGAATATACAATCTTCAATGCAAGTAGATTAGTTAATTATCAATTGGGTTAATGGAGTCTCTTGTGTATAAGCTAAGGTTTTTTACTTCTCTAGGGGTGTAAGCCTTTTTACTCCCTAGAGAAAACTATATTTAGCAAGGTAAATCTACAAGGGTGTAAGCCCTTTTCTCCTTGTCGCAACCGTTGCAAAATAGCTCTTTCAATGACAATAAAGATAGATATTGATAGAGGGTGTATGCCTCTATACTCCTCCAAGGGTTTAGACCAATTAACCTTGAAACAAGAAGAAACAATACAATTATGCATAAATTCCTTACCAATTCCAAGAGATAGCAAGAAAACCCCTTCTTTATCAAGAACATTCCATCAAATCACCAACAAAATGAGCATCAAGAGATAGTGCTAGTCGTCCTTCTAATAGACAAGTAAATATCATCCAAAATACACCAAGAGAGAAAGAGAGATCGATTTTCCCAAGTATGGCAAAAATTTCAGCCAAGAAAGTATGTAATTCTCAAGCACAAGATGATAAAATTACATTGAGATGACCTCTATTTATATGAGGTCACCTAAAACAAATTTGTAAAAATTTTAAAATGTAACAACAAATTAGAGAGGAAGACCTCCTCTATTTTCCCTTTACAACTTAAAATTACAAAACACATAAATTAATTCCCTTTTTAAGGGTGACGTCATGCCCTAAAGGGTGATGTTAGGCCTTAGGGAGAGGCATTGAGCCTCTTGTTGAATATTGTTGGGTCTTCAAAGGCCATGTGCCTTGCCACCAAATTCTCTAATGCATGCCATGTGTCTTTATCTCCATCAAACCACGTCACATCACCATCAACCATGAGAACCCCATCAAAAACCCTAGTCTCCATGTGACGTCCAGGGCATAGAAAGTGACGTTTTGGGCCTCCCAAGGCCAATGTTGAGGTGCAAGGGGATAGAATGTGATCATCTCATGGTGTCCAGGTGCCTCCAAAGGCAACATTCATCCTCCCAAGTGTCCAATGAGAGGGGGCACATCAACCAACTTGTGGACTTCATGCCCTTATGAAGGTCCAAGCAACCTTGTGCCTCCATGGAAAAGCCTTCACCTGCCAAGGTTCTGCAAAGACAAACAAGTATGCCCTCCAAGGGTCCACAAGTCATAAGTATCATTCCAAGTAAGCCATATTTAATAAAAGAACCACCCAAACATGTGCATCAAATCCCCCCTTTTCAAAATAAACAAATGCTCAAATACCTTATACAACTTTCCAAATTTAAGTATGGGAGGGTTGTCACGGTGCCCTATTGGGTAGATAATTTCCCAAGTCAAGGAGTGTTTCCTAAGAAGACCCTCTCTAAGGCTTGTAAAAGAGTATGAGGTGGATGTGGGTGTGACTTTTTGGCATGGGGTTTCTTGACATATAAGGGATCATATTTGTTGATTTTTCAATAGACAAGGTTAAGCATGAATTCTATTCCATTTTATCATTTAACTTAACCATAACCAATAATGTTGCAGCAACCAAGATCACAAGAAGAAACACCATGCACAAGAACACAAGAAGTATCATGGGAAACCCTTCTCAACAAGGGAAGAAAAATCAGCCAAATCCTTTGCTATATTCTTCAAGAGAAAGACGTTCACCACCAACAAGCCCTAGCACACAAGAGGGTGTTTGCAAATCCTAGAAGACTAGCGCCCAAGAGAGGTGAGAACTTTTCCCAAGAAGATGTACTTGCTGAAATTTCCAAAATCACACAAAAGATATGATTCCTCAATGGGGAATTTACCTTTACTTATATTAGACTTGACCTATCAACAGAAGTGTCTATTGGAAGAACAGAGATGACCTCTCTATCTCATAATGAATTAATATTAACCAGATTAATTATCTTTTACATTAATTATCAATTACATTAAGGTGGGGCTGACTTGTACCCTTTACATTACAATTAGGGTTACAGGCAGTTCTGACTCTTGAACAATATAGCAAGGGATCTCATACACCCACTAGTTCTCAGACACTAGGGGCACATCCATAGAAATGTCCATATATATGGCTCACTACATTACAAAGAAGAACCACTCTCATTAGTGCTCAGCCACTAGGATCATGTTCACCTATGCTCGTCCACAGGAACATCCACTCAACAAATCTTCTTTCCCACTGCATTACATAGGAGAGTCATCTAGATTTCTTCATCAACTCTTTTCTCAGAGGAGGCTAATACATCATCTTCATCTATGTGTCGTGACGATGCACCTAGAACTTTGGGATTTCACACATTCACCTTGTGCTCAGCCACAGGCACATCCAACTCTACAGATCTCCTTTCTCACTGCGTTGCACAGGAGAATCATCTAGAGTTCTTCTCAACTCACTGTAAGGAAGAGGCCATCTCTACTTTCCATCTCTGTCTCAGATAGGAACTACACACCCCTCTCAGGGGCTCTCTCTCAGGTTTGTATCCTAGAGAATGTCTCACGTAGCTGCAATCATCAACAATATTGTCTCATTTATGGGTGCCTTTGTAGAGGGTGTGTTGCATCCTCGTTTTCAGTGAAACAATTTTCCAAGCCCTTTATTTTCCATTAATTAATTAGATTCCGTGATCCAAGTGGATATTGGTGGCTACCCACCTATTACAATTGGATCCTCTTGTTCATTTTTGTTCAACACGTTCTTCTGTACTTCTTTGTAATTATGGGTTCTACACTTATGGGGTTGTATGAATCCCCACACATCCTCCAGGTGGATACTAGTGGCCTCTCGCCTAATCCAACTGGCTTATTTTGTATTTTTTCATGTCAACACATCTGCCTATTCTGCCTAAACATTGTTTTTTTGGCTCGCCATAGTCAAACTGTAGACAAAGTCAACATTTGATAGCGGAATGTGTGGTTCTCTGAAATACATTTCTAATGGGCTATCATGTGCCTAAAATGGAGGTCATATGAAAAAGTTACGACCCTGGGAAGTTGAGGTACCAACTTATACCAACTTACCCATAGGGGCCCACATGACTTTTGGGGTTTCACCTTCTAGGTTTAGGTTTTTGGATGTCTAGGGTTTTGGAATTCATTAGTAATATAAAAAAGGCCTATGGAGCCTCATTGTAATTCATTATGTTCATACATATGCGTGTAGTAGCCACATCTCTTCTCAGAGATAGTTTCCACTATTCAAGAAAGTTTTTCAAATCCGCAGTTTTACCGTTTCAACCTATTTCATTATTCAATAGAAGATATCGTTAACTGGATATATGTGTTATTCTTCATGTCTCTGTGTTTATTCTATTCATTCTGCTAATCTGTTTGTTCCGCTCCTAAATCCGGATTAGTCGTATTAGAGCAGTATGCTCTTCATTTATTTTTCTTCATGCATGTCCCCGACAAGATTTGGGTACAAGAAGTTGGACTCGAACCAATCGATCCATTGCAATATTGGTCACGTCGAGCCCAACAAAAACCCATGGGGGATGAAAAGAAAGATGATGGAGTAGGAGATCCTATTAAAATGTTGCTCGAGGAAGCCCTCGCGTGAAAAAGGAATGAAATGATGGACAACTTCATGCAGATCCTTCGATGGATTCCCACAGGAGAAGCATATTCATCAAGGGGCCATGCAACCCCCTTCAAGGTACATGTAAATTTGGATATTCCATTATTTCAAGGACTGATAGATGCGGATGTTGTAGATAAATGGTTGAATCTGCTCGAAGGGTATTTTTTGGTCCACAATTTTTTCGATAGGGAAAAGATCACTTTTTCACTCCTCAAGGTCGTTCCCCATCTTAAAGACTGGTGGGATACTTACTCTGAGAAAAGTTTCGTAGAGGAATATGCAATGTACGTGGTGGCCCCCACATGGGATTCCTTTCGAGATTCCATTAAAGTACACTACTACCCTTTTGGAAGCTACAAGGACTAGTACACCAGATGGACCACCCTACATCAAGACAGAGACTAGACAGTACCAAATGTCACGAATATTTTCCATACCCTACGCACTAAATTAAGTATCAAAGACTCTAAGTATCATCTGGTGCTCAAATACCAAGGTTTTTTGCATAGATACATTCAAACAGAAATGGATTATTTGTATATTGCCTCATTGGGCATGGCTTATAGATACGTGGTCAAGATCGAGCAGAAAAGGTGAGAGTTTGGATTTGCAAACCCCTCACAGCCGAAGCAGGGCAAAGGCGGCCCCAACCCACACAGCAAGGGACCAAGTTGAGATGGTCGCCCTCAAGACAACCATTCCAAGACACAACACAAGAAGGGAAATGAAAAGATGAAGAAGGATATAGAAAAATGGTGTGAGTACCATAAAATCCCTTGGCACAACACCAAAGAATGTCACTCCAAGCAGTCACTCATGGCCGAACTAAAGGCTTCCGAGTTAGAGGTTGATTCTGATTCCGAATCAAATACTAAAGGAGGGAAGCAGATTATCGATGTTGAACCCAGTTCCACTATCGCTACCACCAAAGTCTAACCAAGTTAACCAGAAGAACCAGAGGAAGGAGAATGCCTCTTTCACTCGCAGATGTGGGTAAAGGGAGATCTGCTTCATTTCATTGTTGATAGCAGGAGTCAGAAGAACCTGATTTCAGCAGAGGTCATCAAGCGGCTGGACCTTCCAACGACACCGCACTCGCAGCCCTACACCATCGGCTGGCTTCGCCAAGGAAGAGATCTTCGTGTCATCCAACATTGACGTATTCCCTATGCCATCAAGCCTTTCAAAGATGAGGTACTATGTGATATTGATCCCCTTGACATTTGTGATGTTCTTTTAGGAAAACCATATTTGTGGAAGCGTCATGTTGTATATGAGTCTAGACTCTGCAATGTTATTATTACTTTGGGTAGACAATTGTACAAGATACCAGAGGTAGCATCCGATACTACTATTTCTTTAATCTCTGCTAAGAAATGAAGTAAGGTCATCTCACAGATAGGGAATTTTGTCTTCTTTGTGATCCATTCTCATAGTAAGAAGAAGGTCACCACCACATCTGTGGCCTATACACAGAGCCTCTCTTTGCAGCAGAAGAAAGTAGACAAGATCGTGGAAGAATACAGAGACATCTTCTCCTCACCTACAGGAGTACCGACACGCTGCCAAGTCAATCATCCAATTGATATGACTCCTGGTGCACCTCTACCTAATGGATCATTCTATCATTGCTAGTTGATGGAAAATGACGAAATTAGGTGACAGATCCAAGAGATGCTCAAAAGGGGCAAATTAGACCCAGCTCCTTCCCTTACAGAAACCCAATTGTACTGGTGTGGAAGAAGGACGAGACGTGGTGACCCTACATTGATTACAAAGCCTTAAACAAAATCACAATCAGGAACCGGTACCCCATTCCCAGGATTGATGACCTTCTTAACCAACTCAAGGGGGAAACTTTCTTTAGCAAGATTGACCTAAAGTATAGCTACCACCAATTTTCCATCGAACCAACTGATGTATGGAATACAACCTTCAAATCTAAAGAAGGTCTCTTCTAATGGCTAGTCATGCCCTTTAGCTTAACAAATGCACCAACCAATTTCATGAGGTTGATGGATGATGTATTGAGACCTTTCACCAACTCCTTTGTGGTGGTATATTTGGATGACATCCTCATCTTCAACAGAACGTGGGAGGAGAACATGAGGCATATTTGGCAGGTTTTGAGCATTCTGTGGCAGCACAAAATATATGCCAACTTGGAAAAATGCTCTTTTGGCATGAACAGGGTCCAATACTTGGGCTACATTGTTGATGAGAATGGGGTACATGTTGATCCAACTAATATCCAAGACATCTGTGACTGGATAGCCCTGACCACATTGACCGATTTTCGGAGCTTCTTGGAGCTAGCCAACTTTTACTAATGGTTCATGTTGGGATTCTCCCATACTGCATGGGCCCTCAACCAGGTGACCAAGGGCGGTGGTAGGGACACGTTTATGTGGGGGAAGGAACAACAATGAGCATTTGATGATTTGAAGCATCACCTGTGCTCAGCTCCAGTACTCTCCTTTCCCGATCTGCAGCAACCGTTCGATATTGAGACTGGTGCATTTTACTATGTTGTGGGCACAGTTCTCAGTTAGCATGGGCATCCGGTGGCATACCATAGTGAGACACTCTCTGGCATTGTTCGAAAATAACCCACCTATGACAAGGAAATTTATTCCATTGTAAAAGCCTGTCGTCAATGGAAGCATTACATTCTGGGAAAAGAGACGATCATTCACACTAATCACAAGCCTCTGCAGTTCATATAGACACAGGGGAAAATGCATAATGACCACCATCAGAAGTGGTCCACCTACCTGCAACAATTTTATCTCAACATCAAGTATAAGACAAATATCTCAAATCGTGTTGCTGACTGCCTCAGTCGGCCTCCTGTGGTTGCACTTACCAATGTGCTCCATTCCTGTGGACATGAAGCATCTAAGTGGCCCTAACTTTATCAGCAAGATCCGGACTTCACCACCACCTATCAGCTCTTGGGTATAGGCGCGACTATCACCGATTTTCACATTCAGGATGGACTCGTATGCCACCTAGGTCATCTCTTTGTTCCTACAAGTGAGCATGCAAAGATGATTTGGGAAGCCCACTACAGTCGGGTGGTAGGACATTTTGGCATGGATAAAACTGTGGTCATTCTTCAAAAACATTTTTATTATCCAAAACTTTGACAGGACATCAACAAGTATATCAAATCTTGCACTTCCTGTGCCATTTCCAATTCAGCCATTAAGAAGCAAGGCATATACACCCCTCTTCCTATTCTCGAGAAGCCTTGGGAATCCATCTCAATGGATCACATTTCTATCCTATCATCCACCAAGCAAGGAAATGACTGTGTATTTATGGTCGTTGATCGGTTTTCGAAGATGGCCATCCTCACAGCCTACAAGAAGAATATCAAAATGACAGATACTGCCAAGCTCTTCTTCGAACGAGTGTGGGTCCACTTTGGGATACCATAGACCATCATCTCCGACTGGGATAGTAGGTTCCTCAGCACATTTTGGTCGAGTCTCTGGTCATTGTTGGACACCAAGCTCATAAAATCCACTGCTTTCCACCCACAAACTGATAGCCAAACAGAGGTCGCCAATTGGATGATTGTGCACATCCTGCGCATGTACAATTATAAGCATCTGCGTACATGAAATGAGAGTCTCCCTTATGTTCATCATAGTTACAACATGTCTCTCCATAGCTCCACCAACCATAGCCCATTTCAGGTGGGTCTGGGATTCCAACCCTTGGGACCCATTGATGTTTCACTTCCTCTTTCAACCACACAAATAGAATCTTCCCATGATCATTATGCGATCGATAAAGCCACTGGATTCATTGAGAGGATTCATCACATCCCCAACATGTACAGGAGATTTTTTAGAAATCCAATGCTAAGTACAAGCAAAACCATGATCAACACAGGGTACCACACTAGTTTCAGGTTGGCGACAAATTTTTGTTACATTTGCAGAAGGAGCATCTAACGGGGTCCCATCGGAAGCTTTGACCACTTCTTTATGGGCCTTACACTATCACCAAGGTTGTGGGTAGAAATTCTTTTGAGCTCAACACTCCACCCTTCCTTGTCCTACATCCAGTGTTCAATGTGGACCTCCTTTGGCCATATTTTCCACCATTATTGGAAACCTCAGAGATCGCATAACAACTGACACCAACAGAGCTCAACCCTGATTGCATGGAACAAGCATCCATTGATCAGATAGTGGAAACACAGGTTAAGGGCACTCACTAGTAGAGGATCCAACTTTATTGGGTTGTCAAGGCAGGGAAACTCCCACACTAAGGCAAGTGGCTCACCCGCGGCCAAATCCAGTAGAATTTTCCTCACCTGATGGGGGAACTCAATGCAATGGAGACCATTTCTTCCTAAGGGGGGAGGATTGATCCAGGTGGATATTGGTAGCCATCGACCTATTCCAACTGGTTCCTCATGTTTTTTTTAGCACATTCTTCTGTACTTCTTTGTAATTATGGGTTCTACACTTCTGGGGCTGTCTGAAGCCCCACACATCCTCTAGGTGGGTACTGATGGCCTCTTGCCTAATCCAACTGGCTTATTTTGTATGTTTTCATGTCAGCACATCTTGTTGTACTTCCAAAGCTAGTTTGGGGCCCTAAACATTGTGTTTTTGGCTCACCATAGTCAAACTATAGATCAAGTCAGTGTTTTATGGTGAAATGTGTAGTTCTCTGAAAGACCTTTCCAATGAGCTATCACGTGCCTTAAACAGAGGTCGTATGCAAAAGTTACGACCCTGGGAAGTTGAGGTACCAACTTACACCAACTTACCCATAGGGGCCCACATGACTTTTGGTGTTTCACCTTCTAGGGTTAGGTTTTTGGATGTATAGGGTTTTGGCATTCCTGTGTAATATCAAAAAGGCCTCTGGAGCCTCATTGTGATCCATTCTGCTCAGACGGATGCACGTAGCAGCCACATCTCTTCTCAGATATAGATACCACCATTCGAGCAAGTGTTTCAATTATGCAGTTTTCCAGTTTTGGCCTATTTCATTATTCAATAGAAGATATTGTTAATTAGATATATGTGTTATTCTTCATATCTATGTGTTTATTGTATTCAGTCTGTTAATTAGTTCGTTCCGCTCCTAAATCTGGATTAGTTCGAAAATTGAGCACTATATGCAAGGGAAAGTAAAGAGTCCCGCAATACCACTTGAAGCTAGGATCACATTGAGTGTCATGTGCAAGGAAATTAAAAGGCATTGCAAATGTATTCCCTAAACAAGCGAGACATTTAGTTATGTATTTTATTTTATAGGTCCTTGAATTTTGTGGAGAATAATTTCATTTCTCTCATGACCTTAGGGCAAGCATCTGGAGAATAATTTATTGGATTTTATCTTTTTCCAGCTACAAGCCTCTGGGCCTTTAGCCCCTTCTTCCCATGAAATGAGGTACAAGCCCTTCTTGGGTCAATATGCCCAAAAACACAAAAGATGAGGAAATGAAAGGGAAGAAGTATGGAAAGTGATAAGTATGTGCAAGAATGGTACGATGACCCTTCAAGGAGACCCCCTAGTAGCAACCATTTTCTCGAGGGTGGCCCACTTACTAGGACAACATGTCAACCACCAAGGTGAAATGAGGAAAAATGCATAATTTCCAAGCAAACATTTTCAAAATCAAGAAAGGATCCTTTGCAATATGTTCAAATGCTTCAATTATTAAAATGACACTTACCATGACACTAGACTTGTTACATTCTGAAGCAAGACATGTTTTCCTATGTGGGCCAAGTTGGTGCGGAGGATATTGCTGTTATCGATCAACGGTGATGTGTGGTAAGAAGATTGGCTCTATCGATTCATCTGGCTCTTGGAACTCCATATCTGCAACCTGTGGGCCTCAAGACATCATCTCATTAGTTATTCCTAGGTATGGCAGGATAACAGGGAGTACAGGAGGAAGTTTCAACTTGGTTTGTTATTTTAAATATTTCTATTGAAATAGTTTTTAGCTAAATTGTTCATTCATCTTTCAAACACCATGTCACGTGTAGAATCTTGGTCTACATGAATTTATTCAACCATATGTTTATCCAAACTATGCAGATTACACAATGTCCCATGTAGTAGCTTGGTTTGCATGAATAATTTTGGCCAGCTGCTCAACCAAATTGTGCAGATTCATCAACAACAAAACAATACATGATAATGGTCATCAAGGAGTAGGAAAATATAGTTTAATGCAATTTGAAGGATTTTTCTAACATTTTTTCTATCGTGATCTATAGAAAGCATGTCATCAAACATTCCTCCATGCTTGTTGGAAAACAAATTCACATTTTGTGATGGGATTCCAATGATTTTGTTTCAAATGAATTTGGAAATCCAAAAATATGGAATATGGAAGGTAGTAGAAAATATATTATGGTTGAAGAGGAGCACGTTTTTGGGAATAATGGTTTTGTTAGATGTGGTAGTGAATATTTTCTTTTGAGAAATGGTGATTATGGTGGCCCAAGGGGTTTTGTCACTACATATTCTATTTTATATTGTGATGTAATTGGTAGGATTTTGGGAATAATAGTTTTATTAGATAGAGTGGTCACTTCTATGCTTCGAGTAATACTGATTTTAAGAGCCTATAAGATATTTTTGACACTAAAGGTTCTAGTTTGAGGGGCAATTGGAAGGATATGTGTTAGATTTTATAGCTCGAGAGGTACTCTGAATGTTTTGTCTTGCATGCGGAAGTGACCTTACATTAGCACTACTAGGCACTTGAATTTGTAACAGGTGTTTTATAAAGTTGTAATAAAGTCTCTCTTTTATTAAAGTGACTTTTTATAAAATGTACCTTCTAATATTAATGTGACTTTATGTCATAAAGTGGGTTTTTGTACTTTAATATTTTCAGTGATTTATTTTGGAGGGAATGAATCATATCCCTTGATATTGTAATAGCAAGATCAGATCTTGTCCATTGGATTTAGGGATGGGGAAGGTGAAAGGTCACTTTTAGATTATAAGAGTATTCCTAGTGTGGTATGCAAGACAAGAAAAGAAGTTTGAGATATTTCTGAGAGATCTTGAAGAAAGAAAGTGAGGGCATCAAACTAGGTGATTTTCCTAATAGACTTTGGGAACATTTCCCAAGTCATTCTTTTGTGTGAGAGGTGTTGTTGATATTTCTGCTATTGAAGGTCGTACTATAAGGATCTATACAATCTGTACATCATGGAAAAGGGCACAAAAATTGAGGCACTGTTTGGCATGGTTTTCAAGGAAATTTTCTGGGTTTTTCTTGTTGCAGCAGGGTCGTACAGTTGTTGTTTGGCACAGTTTTCAAGTGCTAGAAGAAGGTGGGGTCGTATAGCAGTATGAAATTTCTGGGTACATTTTCCAAGGTAGAAAGTTGGGACATATTGTGGGTGTTGTAAGTTCCTCTCTTGCTATCAAATGCATTACTGTTGTAAAATTTCTTCCTTAAGCTCTAATAAAATCTCTCTCTTGTTGGGTTTCCCCACATTGGGAATTTTCCATGTCTGGGTTGCCAAAATCTCTGAGTTTTACATGGATTTGTGACTATTGTTCATTGTTATTTTCCGTTGCAAGTGTTTCTGCTTATGAATCTTAACTGTGATGTGGGTTATTTTCATTTAAGAAAGTAATCAATTTTTTACTAAGTGTGTGACATTATCTCTTTGTTAGTGTGCTTATGTCACTGATTTTCTACATGGTATCAGAGCTTGGGCTCTGCGTTACAGTGAGCAGTGTTAATTTTGGCAAGATTTGAAGGTGGGAATTTGTTGCTTGTTTTTCTTTAAACAGTTGAAAGGGAAATGACTGCATGCATCAGATATGAGGATCGATTGGAAGGCATTTCCGACTATTTGTAGTGGAAGGTCTGGATATCATCTATTCTTAGGGAGAACAAGATTTGGAGCGATGTCAGCACTGTTGTTGTAGCTCCCATAGTAGATCCTATTACCTTGTATTTTCATGAGGTAACAGAGGCCAAATCACAGAGGATCATTCTAGATGGAGAAAAGGACCCACCCATCCCACATTTGGCTGAGAAGAAGACAGCCAAAGAGATGTGGGATACATTGAAAACTTTGTATGAGGCTAAGAATGAAAACCGGAAGATGGCCTTGAAGGATAAATTGCATGACATGAAGATGGCTATGGGTGAGGGTGTTGCATCCTATCTTACCCAGATAGCTCAGGTTAAGGATGAGTTAGCTACAGTAGGGGAGGTCATCTCAGAACTAGAGTTGGGAAGGATAGCCTTGAAAGGATTCACGAAGGAGTGGGATGTCTTCATGAAGTGTGTGGTGGGTCGGGAGAATTTCCCATATTAGAGTAGACTGTGGGATGAATTCACTCAGGAGACGATCTGGATGGGATCTCAAAGTAGTGGACAGAAGGAAGAAAGAACTGATGAGAATGTTGCTTTTGCAGCAAAGGGAAAGGGGAAGAAGAAAGGAAGTTTCGGGAAGGACTTGAGTAAAGTCAAATGTTACTGCTGCAACTAGTTCGGGCACCATGCTTCTTAGTGTCTAGAGAAGAAGAAGAAGAGGAAGGAACAGGAGGGGCCTGATATAGCAACAACGATAGATATGGAGGACTTTTCATACAAGTTTGATATGG
>JASDQU011177126.1:2523-26469 GCA_032191745.1 Picea mariana
ATCATAAAGAATGTTAGAACCACCCAAAATAGTGGCATGTGCATAGATGCACAAAATTTAATAAGGTCATGTGCAAAAAACAATAATCCTATACATTAGATGATAACATATTTTGGAGTGATCCAATAAATAATCATATTGGATTACTATTGTATGGAGTATCCCTTCTTCAAATTTGATTGTGAAGATGTATACAAGAAGAATGGAATGAGAACTATTGAAATTAGTTTCACAATGGTGAATCTAAATGGATGCTTAAGAAATCATTATAGAGTGCAAGATGATTCAATAAATATGAGGAAGTTGTAGTTGATGGTGACATGGATTATGTTCAACTAGATTGTGAACACACATGTTTAGATGTTGATAAATAAGTAGTATTCACGATCTATTTATCCATTCTCATATAATTTGTATCTGTGAAAAATAAAATTACATTTTCATACTCTTAATTATTTTGAATGTACCAATACCAATTAATATACTATATGTTTACTTGAATTCCATTCTTAAGTTTTATGAAAATCTGCATATTGAATTTTTTTTTGACATAACTTTTGAATATTCTCAAAGCCCACCCTAATGTCCTTCAAATTTAATGTATATGAAAACAAAAACTATTGAAGATGTTCAAGGAAAGTCATGTTGTGGCTCTATTTTTGTTCTCACTATAGTACTAGGATTGTGATATCTATTGTTTTCAGTTCGTTATGTGGTTCTTAGAACTATAAATTGTTTTTTTCAAAGGATTGTATAAGTGGAAGTTTTAAAATGTTTTGATTTTTACCCTTTTGTGAAAGATAGTGGCAGTTTTTGTATAGATAAAAAATGATATTGTTTGTGTTGATAGTTGGTTATTCTTAGGGTCATTGAAATATGAGGTTGAAAGGTGTTTTTTTCATCCTCCTTCCCTATTACTTTGTAAGTACATAAGCACATTATGAATGTGATTTCTATTCTCCTTGAATAGATGTTCAATATTTTTCAATTATATATGTTGAACTCAAATCTACTTTTTTTTTAATTTATTTGTTCTTATTTCCACCTACAGGGGTGGTTATGAAGTGCCCTTAATGTCACTTACAAGGTACTTAATAACCACCTCAATAAGTGGATGTAAGCACATTTTTAATATGCCCCTACACAATATGGCTTTAATGGCCATTATAAACTAGCCTGGTAAGGGATTTAAATCTAGTTTTCCACTACCTATGTAAGTTTCTATAAGGGAAGTTTTCAACTTCCTTTGTAGGTTACTATAAGGGTGGTTTCAAACCACCCATGTAAGTTTCTATAAGAAGGGTTACAAAATTCCCCCTTAAATTTCTAAAAGGGGGTTTCCAATCACCTCCACAAGTCTTAGTAAAGGTAGTTTCAAACCATCCTCATATGTTTCTATAGATATTTTCCACTTGCCCTTGTAAGTTCCTATAAGGGGGGTTTCAGGAAACCCCTATAAGATTCTATTAGGGGGGTTCTAAACCATCCTTGTGCATTGGTATGGGGGTCGATTAATTTTTCCTTGTATGTTTCCATGATAGGGGGTTTATATTCGCTCATGTATTGCTATGAGGGGGGTTTCAAACTATCCCCATAAGTAGCTACGAGTAGGATTTCAAGATACCTCTATACTTTTCTATGGAATATTTTCAAACCACACCCATAAGTTGTTATGAGGGGGGTTTCAAACCACCCCCATAAGCTTCTATGGGGGAGGTTTCAAACCTTCCCTATACCAGCTTACTATGGGGGAGGTTTCAAATTTCCCTCGTAAACTACTATGAGGGGGGTTTCAAACTTCATCAATACCTTACTATGTGGGGGGTTTCAAATTTCCCCTATAAGCTGCTATGAGGGGGAGAAAACCACCCCTATAATTTTCTATGAGGGGGGTTTTAGACTACCCCTTACATTTCTATGAGGGAGGTTCCACACCAATATGTTGATGTGAAGGTAGTTTATGTACAATTGCCTCTAATATTTATTTTTACTATAAAGTGGTTTTTTTAAAACCACCTCTACTAGTTACCTCCTTGGAGAGGGTTAACAATCACCTCCAAATAAACTTTTGGGGGTGGTCCAAAATTCATCTTAAACTATTGTTTAAAGGCCTAAATTTTAACACTAGTGCTTTTGGAGGCAATTTTTAACATAACCCCAAGTACAACTCTTGAGTTAAAATATCTAAATTTATGGGAGTATGGCCACATGCTTTATGGTTATGGTGCTATTGATGAAGCATCTAAAAACATGGCCCATTTGGTGTCCCCTTGTTCATTTTCCTAGGTTTGTCACTACATAAACCTTTTAATATGTGCACCAAACATGTTTTTGTCAAAAAAAATGGTGCATCGAGTCTTATTGCTAGTAATATTGTGCATGAATTATTGCCTTGCTATCCACCCAATCCTATAGTCAGTCTTTCTTTTGTTGCATAGTCTTGGATTTGTTTTTCTTCCCCTTGTCCATCCTCGTTTTTCCCTTGCCCATGTTTTTTTTATGCATTTGATAGTATGCAGATTGTGATTGTTGTAAAATCTTGTCACAATAGGGTCATCTATGCCATGACCTTTCTAAGGTTACCATCCATCTTAATGGGAAATTCAATAGCTCTAGGGAAATTGGTTGTTGCAAGGAAAGTGGACACTATTTATTGCAAAATTTGGTGGACACTTATTTTTGTAGTATGGCGTATTCATGGTGTTACATTGCTATTAATTTATTCCTACATAGCTAGTGACCTTGTTTGTGTTTGTAAACACAATAAATTGATCACAAAAATTTGTTCTACCACTTTGTTGTCATTCTGTGCAAGGATTTGAGTATTATTATGTGTATGGGTTTGGGTTTCATGTTACACTTTGCATGCTATTTCATGGTATATAGAAGACTAGGGTGTATCCCCAAGGGTTATCTCAATTGGTATTGATCCAACGTGAGTTCTCTCCCCCGGTGATTAGTTGGGGAGGTCATGGGTTAGACTCTCTTAATCCCCTCAGGGTGAGGCTCTGTAATCAAGGTCGATGGTTTACCATGTTTACCATCCATGAAATGTGGGAAAGTACTCAGAGGGTTTACCATGATTTCTTCCATCGAAAAAAAATATAGAAGACTAGGGTTTGATTTTTGTTCTACTTTCCATATTACTTCATTCTCAAAATCATAGATTTTTTGTTAGCACTCCAATGTTTAATATCTTCCTATTTATTTCATTGGTGTGCTAACAAAAAATATATGATTTCAAGAATGAAGTAATATGGAAAGTAGAGAGAAGATGCATGAATCATTGGGTGCTTCTAGCAATAAGATTGTTATTAGTACCTTCATGTTCATCCTTCCTTTTGTTTTCAGGCTCAAATCCATAGGTGGAATGACGTGGAGGATTTATTTTCTTAAATCACCATTGATATTGAGTGTAACATTCTTTCTTGGTGTGTCATTGCAATGCAAATGCCATAATGTTATACATCATATATATATGTTTTTGTTAATGTTGACTCATTCGTCAGATACTCGACGAACCAAACTATTGGTCTCATAGCACCGTGGTCAGACGTGTTGTTGGATCGTCATTTTTTAGATGTACATAGTTCTTGAGTTTTTTTTTGGATCACTGATGCAACACAACATTGGATCAATAGTGTTGGAGCCACCTTTCTCAACTGGTTTAAATGTAATTCTTAAAATCAAAGGTTGGTCTTTTAAGTTGTCTTTTACTTCGTGACCTTTACCCATTGAAAATCTCAGTAGTCCCGATATGAGAAGTGGCGATGACCGTTGTACTCCTAATCCATTACCATTTAACTGTTAAACGATATTTTTCACTTTTATATACCTTGGTATATCGCATTTTGGTAGTTACAAGTCACACGGTTTCCAAGCCCCGATGCGTGAAGTCGCGAAACAACCTTGAAAGCTTACCCAGGTTAGTGCCGAGAGTAAAGTTCCTTAAACCTTAGTTAAGTGCTGTCAGGATTTCGCATCTCAGCGATCGCTCTCCACAAAAATCTTACCGTCATAACTTCGATAGGCGAAGTTGTGAGATAGTTTTACAAGTCACCTGGGTTAGTGTCAGGGGTAAGTCATTTTAAACCGTAGTTAAACAATGTCGGGGTTTCGCGACTCGGCATTCACTCTTCCAAGAAACTATACCTTCATAGCCCCGAGTCACGAAATCATGATATTAATTAAACATTGATTAATTAAACACTTAATCCGGATCACGTTTTTGCTTAGCTAGATTGCGTCATCGCAATCTCAGGTTTTAGGGGCTCGAAGGATAGGAGTGAAATCTCTCGATACGGCGAAAGCCGAAAAAGGTGATTAAAGTTTAAAGAAAAATTAATTAAAGAAGCTAAGCCAGATTAATTAGTGCATTAATACAAATATTAACACGCACCGTCTACGGGTTAAATTTAAATGTTTTTTTGCACTAACTTGTGTCACGACCTATCAAAATTTATGGCATTTATTTGAAATAAGGTGAAGTGATAGGTAAAGATATTGTTTTTATTGCTAAATCTTTCTCAAAAAACGATTTGAACGTTTTGTTCATAAGGATGCCGAAGTTTTAAATGGTCGAGATATAGAGTTCTTTCTCTCATTGTTTCGAAGTTCATTTCTATCTTGCGCAAAGAATCTTTTCTCACCAGGCTAATTTCTGTATGTATACACATTTTTACTACAGGAGAGCTAAGTCAGAGTCCTCTATCATGGCTCCACGAAAAGTGTTCAAGGTGATTGCTGAGAATTCAAGGCAAGGCTCAAATAATGTTTCTGATACTTCACCCCGAAGTATTGATTCTGTCAGAACCTGGTCATACGTCTCTGAGATTCTTCAGTCCGAATTGGTGAACTGTTCAGATGATTCCAGTGATAATGAGAAGGATGATTTGGCCACCAAATACAAAATTGTCGTTCAAGAAGAGATGCATAAGATAGCGACCAGGCCACGACTCCTTCCCTATTATGATAGATCTGATGGGCACTAGATCATGTGGATATCTTGACCAGAACTATTATCAGCGAGCAGAAGGTGACCATTGGGACCTTCAGACCAGAACATTTGCAGGCAATGTACCAATTGTCACCCACACCAAAATTTTCACACAATGTCGAGTTTCTGGAAGGTTTGAAGTGGAAAGAATGTGAGCAATACGGCAGAAACTTGTCTGATCTGATCAAGGATTGGGTCTCGCACCCCACAAAGTTCAGGGTGGATGGTAACGGAGTTTATTCAATCTCTTCCTTGGAACCGCAATTCAAATATATAGCAATGATGACCTGTAGGTTGTATGGGAAGGAGGACACCACACATTTCTTTCTCCCGTGGGTTCCTCTCATTCATACAGTTGTTGAAGGTTGTTACTTTGACTGGGCCAAATTGTTGTCAGATAGTTTAACCAACCGAATTACTAAATATCGGATGCAGAGGGCGAATGGGAAGGTCGCTTCAATTTTTATGTCCTCCTACATCATGGATATTGTTTGTTTCATGATGCATTTCCCTCTAATGAGCTGGAGCTGGACTCCATCTAAGGCTGAGCCTATCCATGTCTACCACTCAAAACTTTGGGAAGATAAAGCCACAAAATTCATATACGAAATTTTTAATTGGGTAATGGTACCAATGCATGTCTACATCTTCGGCAACCCACCGCTCAGGATTTCGGATAGCATCGCCACCAACTTGATCAATGTGGCCGACTGGTACATAGAGGCGGAATTTTCATACATTAGGTTTTTCGGCACCTCTTTTCCCCCCTATGCTCTACCATTATTCATACCGGATAGGCTGGTTTGTCACGAAATTTCTAGGCAAACTATGATTGGTGGCATAAGCAAAGAGCTTAAAGGATTTTCGAAGAAGGTATGGTTGCCCTTCCCCATTCATTTGAATACATATTCTTTATTAGATTTCAGACACACAAAAGCCGAGGCAACGGCTTTGGAGGATATTAAATTGGTCCACATTGAGTTCAAGAAGCACAACCCACACAGGATCATGGGTAATCACATGGTGATTTGTGACCTTAAAAGGTATGAACATGAGCATTCACCTCATGACGACATCTTCCGAGGGGCGAGATCCTATGCCGAGGTCCTAATTCAGATTCAAACCCTGTCGCCCGAGGAGATGGTTGATTTCTTCAAATTTCAGGAACATTGGCGGAGCTGCCTTCCCCCAGTCTTACAGGGTAAGAACTCGCCGACTACAAATGTACAGAAAACAAAATCCAAGGGCTCCAAATATTCAGGACCCGACCAAGAGGAACACCAGGAAAATAAGAAGCAAACCGGGGGGCCGAAATAGGAAGCTGAGATCCCCAACCCTCCAAGAAAGCCAGCCTCGGTTGTTACCCTGGGGAAATCATCCAAGTATATCGGCAGCCCCATCATTTTTGTTACTCCCCTACAGTCCACAAAGGGGATCCCAGACGCAGGATGGATTTTCGGTGAAGAACTAACACCCATAACTGTGGAAGAGTTGCCTCCGAAAGAATTTTTCTTCGATAAGAAGAGAAAGGCCATTGTGAAACAAGAAATTTATCAAGAAGCAGGTACAGTAGCCAAGAAATTTAAAATCCTTACTGATGGGAGAGCCATGAAAAAAGAGGAATTTGCAGCTCAGATAGCAGGGACGTTGGGGGCTTTCGCTACAGCCAACCAATATTTTGTAGAGTCCCTAAAAGAACAGTTGAAGCGGAAAAACCACTTGATCAAAACTTTGGAGGCTAAGATGGCTAAAACAGAGGCAGCTGCCAGAGATCAGGCGAACACAGGTATAGAGAAATCTAGAGCAGTTGATCAAAAGGAAATCGAACGACTCAAATCTGATCTCGAACAAACATAGCAGGCGGCCCAGACCATCCAATCACAGATAATCCAGCAAGAGGAATTGATAGGGAAATTACAAGCCAAATTAAATTTCGTCGAAAGCTAGGTGATAGATATCGGGATATTCCAATCCCAAGCCATGGAAATTTGAAAAAGAGTGTCGGCATCTTAGCAAGATTTACTTGCTAAAGTGGAGACCATTCAAAACCTCTGCCAAATCATTGATCAAGTGTTGGAAGACATATCCTTGAGAGAAAGAGAAGTTGGGGCGGCTCGGGTCATTTTCCAAGAGGTTGTTGTAGCCATGATGAAAAAGGAAATGGGAAGTAGTTCCAAGCTCTCCATCCCAGATCAAACCAGAGGTAACATCTTACTGAAGGCATGCGAACGAAATATATCAAAGAGCAGAGAGTGAGCTAAAGAGGTAAGAAACTTTTGTGAAGAAACTCTCGGGGTGATAGATGAAAGTTTGTTGGGTTTTGATAGTGAAAGCAGCACCGGGACACTGGGCCAGGTGGATATAGCCAAGCACCTGCTCAACATCAAGGAGAATGAGGAAAGAGAGAAGGCTAAAATAACACAGGTAACCTAGACATATATAGTCCAAGTGGATAAGTGGCTAATAAAGCCAAGTGTACTATTATGTTCTATCACTACTGAAGACCGACAAGTAGGAGGAAGGTTTCCACAGTTAGCGAATGATTGTTACACCTTCGAGGCAAACAACCAAGCGAAACCTTCCAAGTTGATAACCCAATTGGTGGAGAGGTGCGTCACGTGCACACAGCAGGTGAAGAGGCAGTTTTCGGGTACCAAATAATGACATGAATCTGCCTGTTCGATTTTTAGAACCCAAAGTTTAAAGAAAGGAAGGTGTTCCATTCGCCCGAAAGAGGACAAAGACAAAGAATTGAAACGCATAAATCTCCTTTTTGTAACCGAAAAAACTCTTGGAACGATTGAGATTCTAGCATGTAGAAGTTTGTATAAATATGAAATTAGAAGAAAGAAAAAGGGATAGACCTTTTTGGTTGATTGTAATAGAGACTCTATCCTTTTGAAAATTAATACAAAGCAATCTGAAGACTCCTGATTCCATCAAGCCTGTGTTATGAGTTTGTTTCCTCTGTGATTTCATATTCAATTTCAGTTCGCATATGTATGTCTGATGAATGTTTCACTACAATTTAGTAAAACCTCTATTGTGGTGATCAATTTTTAGTCATCTATATCGTTTATAATTTTTCCTCTGTATCGGCTATTAGCAGGTACAAGACCTGTGGACTCTTTAGATCTTCATATTTTATGCTTCGTTAGATTTCTTCTTATCTTTTTCTTCTTCTGTTTATAGGGTGAGATTCTCCCTTGATAGGAGCCTCGCATTATAGACAACTTAATGTTTTTCTCACATTTCACACACCATTTATTTTAAAGATAACTCAGTTACGGGAAAAGACCTTTGGTTTGCACTTTATCTTCAATATCGGATTCAAAATTTCTCTTTTATACGATCAAATTGATACAGCACCAAAAACCTCGAACTCTCCTTTAATTTTTCTGTTCCTCTATGACTATCCCCATTGCAAGACAGCCTAATATTGAACTCAGCTTGTCGGACCAAACCCATATCGCTTTGAACATTTTCGATACCATACTTAAAACAGCCACCACCTGGGTAGAACTTGAACGTTCATGGGCCGCGATTGAACGGGATATAAGCATCCAGGAACAGTTGGAAGTGAGACAGTGACAACCTAGAAATCAACCTTAGCTTCCTTTCCCGAAGGTTGATTCTTCCCCTTTTTATCCTTTACTAACTTTTGGATGCCTAGACACTGTACTTTCTAAGCCTTAAGTACAGAATCTGGAACAACATCTTTCTGGCACCGTTGCCGGGGATCGAAGTTATGAAACCTTTTCCCTGGGAAGAACGACATTTTTGTAGTTTTTCCCTTTGATAGTGAACAAAGAGTGAACACCTTCTAAATGATTTTATTATCTTTCACTTGGTGACTCCACGTTTAAATAAGCTGGCATCTGGTTGAAGGAACACCAAACAAAACCCGTATGGTAAACAGACCACGCCCATTTCTGATCCCGAAAAAATACTGAAAACAAGAGGTTCCCTTAAGCCAACTATTGCAGTCTACCAGCTTAAGTACCCACAACCCAAGACCAAGAGTTATTTTGAACCTTCAACTTCACACAATTCCCCTTCTGAAACCATCAATCCAACCTTACTTCTCTCTAAGGTTAAAAGTGAAATCCCTCCGACAACCTCTGGCGTACAGAAAGGTAAAAACCCCACATTGAATTTATCAGAGATTGATATCCCACCGACTCTTCAGTTAGATTTCATGACCTCACCAAGTCTCGAAGAGTATACCTTATACTCAAATTCCACACCCGCGGATTCCCCTGATTACATCTCTTGCAAATCCGAGGATCCAATTCCTCACATCTCTTTTCACCCGTATTCAGTTTTCTTGTCTTTTGAAGAAGCTAGCAATTCTTTTTTAGTCTTCCAAAACCCTCTATATAACACACCGTTTTCCTATCCAGTAGTACCGATGGCGGCCGCTGGAGGAGGAGGTGGAGGGGTTTTAGGAGGGGGAGGTGGAGTGGATCTAGGAGGAGGAGCGAGGGGCCAAGGGCCTCCCTCGCCTCCCAGAGATTTCGCTAAAGTAGCTACAAGATATGCGCCTTTGGTCCCGCCCATCCCTCTCCATGACCTTCCTGAAAACTACATAAAAAACTTACCTAAATTTACAGGGGAAGGGGACTTGACCGTAGTCAAACATATAAACTTCTTTGATGATTTTGTCGATATCCTAGGTCTCAAACAAGAAGATGTGTATTCAATATTGTTCGTTCAGACTTTTGAAGGATAGGTACGAACCTGGTTTCGAAGTCTACCCACAGGTTCGATATTATCCTATGATGCCTTAGAAGACTCTTTTCTTAGACAATGGGGTGAAAGGAAAGACCATTTATATTATTTGACGGAGTTCGGGTCTTTAAAGAAAAAGAATTCGGAAACTGTTATGGAATTCATTCAAAGGTTTAACAAGTTATATAATAAGATCCCGGTCAAAGTTAAACCATCCCAACCTGCAACCAAGGTAACCTTTGCGGGAGCCTTCGAACCAGATTTCACACTTCTTTTGAGAGAAAGGAGGGGGGCTACCCTAACTTGAATGCAAGATGATGTCGTAGAAATCGAATCTAATATGATGGCTTCTGGCAAGTTGAAAACCAAGGTAGAAATGGGAAACCAAGAAAAAAAATGTTTTAGGGAACAAGCGAGACCCTCAGGGTCCAATAGATCCACAAACGACAAAATGGATGATATGGATAGGATAATTAAGGAGTTATCGAATAAGATTTCTAGAATGGAACTAGATCAATCCAAGGCCGATCCTTTCATTAAGAGGGAATTCAGAAGAAACCCCAATCCTCAAAATCAACAAAGGCAGATTAAAAATGAAGACCAGAAAATTCAAACCCCTTTAAAAAATGAAAATTTTATAGGAGGAAATGACCTGCAAGATTTCAAGGGTCTGGAAGAAGATGTGACAAATTTGGGTGACGACTACACTCAACCTTATTTAACCAAAGAGGATTATGAGAAGTCCTTAAACACACAGCAACCGTCAAATAAAGATGATGACATAAACAACATTGATTTCGTTGTATGTCAAGAAATGACCGATTCTGTAATGGTTGAGGTCCAACCTAGGTATAACCTGAGGTCTAAAAACAAACCTGCGTTGACTCATCAACCCAAGAAAATTCTCCCTAGAGGTGAATTTTACGAGCCCGCCCCAAAAGAGACTGAGACATCTAATAGCAAAATGAAAGGGGCAGACTCGCTAGATCCCAAGGTAAGGGAGGTTGAGACCCAAACAAAGGAAACCAAGATAGATGAAACACATACACCGGTAGATAAACTCATGGGTGATAAATCAACACAAACAAATAAATTAGAAAAGAAGGATTCTGGGGTTTCAACCAAAGAAACGGACAAAGGTAGTGGAGGGTTCAGCCTTGAAAATGAGATAAATAAGATAAAAATACCAATCCCTCTGGTGGAATTAGCAAAGAATCTTGTATATCGAAAGAAAATGACCAAAGTGATAAGTTTTCTGGATCTAGAAAGTCACTCTGACGTGATAAACTTGGAAGATGATAAGCCCAATATCACTTTTGGTCCACATTTCAAGGGTTCCAGAGACATCGTCACTCCCTTCTATATCACCTTGAATGTGCATGATCGACTTCTGCATAACTGCATGCTAGACTCTGGGGCCTCACATAATGTGATGCCCACAACTATTATGGATAGACTAGGCCTCGAGATCACCAGGCCTTATGGAGATCTATACTCTTTCGATTCAAGAAGAGTTAAGTGCATGGGTATGATAAAAGATTTAGTAGTCACTCTTGCACAGGTCCCTATGAAAAGCATCCTGATGGATGTAGTTATTGCCGATATACCCCCGAAGTATGGATTACTGCTATCTAGGTCGTGGGGAGCCAAACTTGGTGGGTCCCTTCAACTAGACATGACCTACGCCATGATTCCTATGTTTGGTGGACAACTTACTCGGCTATATAGGGAAACGAGGCTAGCCTACACAGTGAGTGACCCTCAGAATCCTAACAATTATCCTGTTTATATTGCCGATCAAGATCTAGGAAATTGTATTATGTCTTTTGATGATGATGTAAATAGTTGTGCAGAAGAGAATTACTTAGAAAATAATGAATCAGGAAAGACATATGAAAATACACATAGCACTAGGATTTGGAAAAAAAAAATTGATGGTGCCCTGTCATGTGAAGGAGCAGGTGCAGGAGTACTTTTTGTGGTACCTAAAAACGAATTTTTTATCCCTTTCTCTTATAGGCTTCAGTGGGATATAGACTACACCAATAACGTATGTGAGTATGAAGCCTTAGTCTTAGGGTTGGAAGCTGCCAGGAAGTTGAACATAAAGAAACTGAAAGTTTACAGAGTTGCAGAGTTGATAGTGAAACAAATAAATCAGCAATACCAGGCCAAACACCCAAGATTGAGATCTTACAGAAATTGTGCCTAGGATCTTATGGAAAATTTATTTTCATTGGTAAAGGTTCATTTCATCCCACACGCCGAAAACTAGCAAGCTGATTCACTGGCCAAAGCGGATTCAACTTTCGTACCCCCCACCGCTTTCAAATTAAAGTACCACATAGAGGTAAGGCACAGACCATCCATACCAAACAACATACAACATTGGCAGGTTTTCGAGGATGACGAACAGATCAGAAAGTTACTGGAAATGGTGGGTGATTTCTCCAAAACCCACGTTGACCAGGAGGACCAAAATGATCATACCTGGATTATGCAAGAGGGAGAGAAGCCTCAAGAGTTCCAAGAAAAAATTGCTAACCATCGCATGTTGGTTTTAAAGAACAATCAGATTCTGAAGGGACTAATCCCATTGGAGAGACTGTTTGATCAGAATGATATGCCCTTAAAATCCACTCTGCAACCCCAGCCAGAAGAGGTGAAGACTGCGACATAGGGACCAAAGAGGAGCCTAGGATGGTAAAAATATCAAAGTACCTTCCTCCTGAGGTAAAAAGCAAGTATAAAGACTTACTCATGTGGTATAAAGACATTTTCGCTTGGTCTTACGAAGAACTGAGAACCTACGACATCACTGTGATCGAACACAAGATACCCTTGAAGCCTGGTGTCAAACTCTTTAGACAAAAACTTAGACAAATCAACCCTATCTTATTGCTCGTGGTCGAAAGGGAAGTTAAAAATCTCTTGGATGAAAAAATAATAGTACCACTGAGATACTCTAATTGGATAGCAAACTTGGTCCCGATTAGAAAGAAGAGCGGGGAGATTAGATTGTGTGTTGATTTTAGAAATCTAAATAAGTCCTCCCTCAAAGACAACTACCCTCTACCCAAAATGGATCACGTATTAGAAAAGGTAGTTGGGGAAAATAGGATGTCGATGATCGACGGGTTCTCCGGGTACAATCAAATTGCCGTAAATGAACATGATAAAGAAAAAAAAACATTCACTACCCCTTGGGGTACATTCATGTATGATAAGATGCCTTTTGGTCTAATGAATGCAGGTGCCACCTTCCAATGTGCTATGGATATCGCTTTCATCGGCGAAAGAGACAAATTCATGGTTATCCATCTCGATGATCTAACCATTTTTTCTAAATCTGACGAATATCATTTGATACATCTCAAGCAGACGTTTGAAAAATGTCGCAGGTTTGGTCTGTCTTTAAACCCCAAAAAGTCTCACTTTGCCATGCAAGAAGGTAAACTCTTGGGCCATATTGTGTCTCGAGACGGAATTAAAATTGATCCTAGCAAGGTTGAAGCTATAGACACTATACATATTCCTAGAAATGTAAAATAAATTCAGTCATTCTTAGGAAAAATAAATTTTTTGAGGAGATTTATCCCAAACTTTGCTGAAATTGTGAAATTGATCACAGATATGATAAAGAAGAACAACGAAGTGAAATGGACAGCAGAAGCCAAAGCATCATTTGCACGCATCAAGAAGGTTATAAGCGAGGCACCTGTACTGGCAAGCCCTGATTGTCTAAAGGATTTTCTTATTTTCTCGTTCGCCTCCGAACATACACTTGCCATGGTACTCCTCCAGAAAAATGAAGAAGGTTTCGAGCAACCGATAGCCTTTTTTAGCAAAAGTCTCAGAGACGCTGAAATCAGATATGATATAATGGAAAAACAAGCATATGCTATGGTGAAGGAATTGAAGGCTTTCAAAACTTACGTGTTGCATTCCAAGGTAATCGTGTATGTACCCACCAACTCTATAAAAGATATTTTGGGTCAGTTCGACAGTGATGGCAAAAGGGGATGGTGGCTCGCTAAAATTCAATAATTTGATATGGAGATAAAACCGACGAGACTAGTGAAGGGTCAAGGCTTGGCTAAGCTATTAGATGAATCAAATTTCAGGGCCCTCGGTATAAATGGCCTACAGGAATGTGAAGAGGATGTAGACATGAACGAGCTTGATGAGAAAACAAGTGCAATCAAAATCGAAGAGAAGTTTTCCTCATCAGATTGGTACAAAAACATAGTTTCCTACCTGCTGACCTTGAAATGCCTGAGTGATTTATCCCCATCCAAAGCCAGGACGCTAAAACTGCATGCAGTCAAGTACTGTATATCTGAAAGTAAATTGCATTGGAAGGACCCACTTGGCTTCCTGTTGGTTTGTTTGGTTGAATCAGAAACATAGAAGGTCATAAGCGAATTTCACGAAGGAGTGTGCGGGGGACATCACGCTTGGAGGGCGACAGCTTATAAGATCCTAAGGGCAGGGTATTATTGGCCAAAAATTTTCTCAGACGTCAATGCCAAAGTCAGAACCTGCAACCCTTGCCAATTGTTCGCAGGCAAGCATAAACTCCCAACGCTACTGTTAGTTCCGGTCAAAACAGAAGCCCCTTTTCAGCAATGGGGACTAGATTTTATAGGCGAAATTAACCCCCATTCTAGCGCTCAACACAAATGGATCCTAACTACCACAGATTACTTCACTAAATGGGTGGAGGCTATTCCAACCAAAAGGGAAACGGATTCAGTGGTAATAGATTTCCTAGAAGAGAACATTTTTTCTAGATTCGGCTGCCCCCAAAAGATAGTCACAGATAACGCACAGGCTTTTAAATATATGGCTATGATCAGTTTTTACCAAAAATACAATATCGTGCTCGACCATTCCATGGCATATTGCCCCCAAGGAAATGGACTAGTTGAGTCTTCAAACAAGAGTCTGATCAATGTAATTAAGAAAGTGTTGAACGAGAACAAAAAATCTTGGCACGCGCATTTGAAATACGCTTTATGGGCGAACTAGATAGGCACGAAAAAATCTATTGGCACTTCTCCTTTCCAAATGGTGTGCAGGACTGACGTGGTATTACCCATAAATCTAGCGCTTTCCGTAATGAAACTTTGGCAAGATGAGAAAGAAGAACCGAATCATGTCATAAGAAGGATAAACCAGTTGATTGAAGTACAACAACATAGGGTCAAAGTGGACGAAAGGTTGCATAAATACTAAGACGACATGAAAACGTTATTTGACCGTAAGGCAAAAGACAGAGAGTTTCTCCCCGGTGATTTGGTCTTGAAATGGGATGCTAGGAAAGAAGACTTGGCAAAAAACGGTAAATTTGATCATATCTGGTATGGACCGTTCAAAGTCGCAGCTCCTGAAGGAAAAAATTCATTTCTATTAGAAAATATGGACGGTAAAATCTTCAACGCCCCTGTCAATGGGCGTTATTTAAAACACTATATGCAATAATTGGTTCCCAAAAAATTTCCATTGTATATATCGGTTTGTGTTTTCTTTCTATTTTATAATTTCTCTTTGGTAAGTTTACTTTCACCGCTAATTAATTAGGTCAATGATTTTTGTAGAAGTAGAGACGCGAAATTTTCAATGCATTCAGCTCTTTTAAAAGCCCAGATACTCTTCATGTTTGCAGGATTCGGACTTGCATCCCAAATGAGCGAAGGGAGTAAACAGAAAGTCATATATCGGAAAATAAATTCGCCAAAAACAGGTGATGGAAAAGGTTTTCTGTTATTTTAAAATGGTAAGGCAAAGGTACGAATTCCTAAGAAATTTATTTTTTAAATGAAGGTCTCCAAATCATCGTAACGATCTCATAAATATCATGTTTTCGCTTGACTGGTGATTAAAAGAACGACTCCTTACTCTGGGCCCCGAGAGTTTCACCTAGACAAACATAGGAGGTAATTAAAATAAGCAGAGAAATTAAAGCGTCTTCGGAAAAGGGTCCCAAAAGTCGGTTTTAGTCTATAATCCCTGTGTTTCGAATCCCAAATATCTCTCTGTCACCCTTTTTCTATCCGCAGACTTACCTTCTTAAAAAACCAAACATCTTTCCGAGTTCCATACATAGGGAGAAGAGATTACGTCTTAGCTTTGGAAGTTGTAAAGAAGATTTCAGAAAGTAAGCCAGTCTTCACAAACACTCAGTCTCTTACTAAGAAAAGTTATGTGTAGGTTGATCCTGACTCTTCTAGGTTTTTCAACAGTTTCGAAGGATTGAGGCTTGCTCGAAGGAAGACCCTTGGAAGTAATCTTTCCCTTTTTCCCTACGGGCTAAGGTGTTTTGAAGGTTAAAAGAAGGTTGGTACCGAGTAATCAAAGCAAGTTGACAGACCTCCACTGCAAATATTACACAGATACTATCCCTCATACAAACTGATTGCCCCCACTTCGTGTTCTAAAAAGTAAATTATAAGACAAATTATGAAAGGAAATTCATATTTGATTTCCCCCATCTAGTCCAAAGAGACGATGAAAGGAAATTCAGAAATGATTGCCCTCGTCTCAACATTTAAATGCATAAATATATTTCGAAGTGGTGAAAGGAAATTCAGTAAAAAGGGCCATATAAATTCACCGGGGTAATGAACAGGCTCGCTGGTAGTGAAGTAATATCTGAGATATCTGTAAGGCTATCATATGTGAATCTCGCTCTACTCTGGTAATCAAATTTCTTGAAACCCGATCTGCACCCCAAGTTCAGACAGGGCTCCCCGATTAAAAAACATGTAATTTGCCTCGTTTGATGCAAGCCAAAAGCCACAAGATCTGTTGGATTTCCTAGGACTGTTTTGATTGTCTTAAGGCAGACCTGAATTCAGTAACGAGAAAGAGAAAGTCATGAAAGGGTCTACAACTGAGTTTGAAACACATTTGAGTGTTGAAAACCTTTTCAAAAGTAAAAGACAAAATCTCTTCTTCCCTCTGTATCCCCTTTCCTTAAGAAAGTTTCGCAGAAATAAAACAAATGACTCCATTTACCCAATAGAGGCACGTGGTCTAATGTTCTTCCCGTCTCGCAGGAAGACCCGTCTCGCAGGAAGACGGGATCCCTAGTTGGAGCCACCTTTCTCAACTGGTTTAAATGTAGTTCTTAAAATCAAAGGTTGGCCTTTTAAGTTGTCTTTTACTGCGTGACCTTTACCCACTAAAAATCTCAGTAGTCCTGATATGCGAAGTGGCAATGACCATTGTACTCCTAAGCCATTACCATTTAACCATTAAAAGATATTTTTTACTTTTATATACCTCGGGATATCACGTTTTGGGAGTTACAAGTCACACAATTTCCAAGCCCCGATGCGCGAAATCGCGAAACAACCTTGAAAGCTACCCAGGTTAGCGCCGAGAGTAAATTTCCTTAAACCTTAGTTAAGTGCTATCAGGATTTTGCGTCTCGACGATCGCTCTCCCCAAAAATATTACCGTCATAACTCCAATAGGAGAAGTTGCAAGATAGTTTTACAAGTCACTCGGGTTAGTGTCAGGGGTAAGTCATTTTAAATAGTAGTTAAACAATGTCGAGGTTTCGCGACTCGACATTCACTCTTCCAAGAAACTATACCTTCGTAGCCCCGAGTCACTAAATCACTATATTAATTAAACACTGATTAATTAAACACTTAATCCAGATCACATTTTTACTTAATCCGGATCACGTTTTAGGGGCTCGAAGGATAGGATTGAAATCTCCTGATATGGCGAACACTGAAAAAGGTGATTAAAGTTTAAAGAAAACCTAATTAAAGAAGCTAAGCCATATTAATCAGTGCATTAATACAAATATTAACACGCGCCATCTACGAGTTAAATTTAAATTTTTTTTCGCTAACTTGTGTCACGACCTGTCAAAATTTATGGCATTTATTTGAAATAAGGTGAAGTGATAGGTAAAGATATTGTTTTTATTGCTAAATCTTTCTCAAAAAACGATTTGACCGTTCTGTTCATAAGGACGTCGGAGTTTTAAATGGTCAAGATATAGAGTTCTTTCTCTCATTGTTTCGAAGTTCATTTCTATCTTGCACAAAGAAGCTTTTCTCACCAGGCTAATTTCTGTATGTATACACATTTTTACCATAGGAGAGATAAGTCAGAGTCCTTTATCATGGCTCCACGAAAATCATCCAAGGCGATTGCTGAGAATTCAGGGCAAGGATCAGATAATGTTTCTGATACTTCACCCCAGAGTATTGATTCTGTCAGAACCTGGTCATACGTCTCTAAGGTTCTTCAGTCCGAATTGGTGAACTGTTCAGATAATTCCAGTGATAATGAGAAGGACAATTTGGCCACCAAATACAAAATCGTCGTTCAAGCAAAGATGCATAAGATAGCGGCCAGGCCACGGCTCCTTCCCTATTATGATATGATCCGATGGGCACTAGATCAAGTGGATATCCCTACCAGAACTATTATCAACGAGAAGAAGGTGACCATTGGGACCTTCAGACCAGAACATTTGCAAGCGATGTACCAATTGTCACCCACACCAAACTTCTCACACAATGCTGAGTTTCTGGAAGGTTTTAAGCGGAAAGAATGCAAGCAATATGGCAGAAACTTGTCTGATTTGATCAAGGATTGGGTCTCGCACCTCACAAAGTTCAGGGTGAATGGTAACAGAGTTTATTCAATCTCTTCCTTGGAACCGCAATTCAAATATATAGCAATGATGACATGTAGGTTGTATGGGAAGGAGGACAACACACATTTCTTTCTCTCGTGGGTGCCTCTCATTCATACAGCCGTTGAAGGTTGTTCCTTCGACTAGGTCAAATTGTTGTCAGATAGTTTAACCAGCCGGATTACCGAATATCGGATGCAAAGGGCGAATGGGAAGGCCGCTTCAATTTTTATGTCTACCTACATCATGGATGTTGTTTGTTTCATGATGCATCTCCCTCTAATGAGCTAGAGCTAGACTCCATCTGAGGCTAAGCCTATCCATGTCTACAACTCAAAACTTTGGGAAGATAAGGCCACATAATTCATATACAAAATTTTCAATTGGGTAATGGTACCAATGCATGTCTACATCTTCGGAAACTCATCGCTCAGGATTTCAGATAGCATCGCCACCAACCTAAGAAATGTCGCTGACTAGTACGTAGAGGCGGAATTTTCATACATCATGGTTTTTGGCACCTCTGTTCCCTCCTATGCTCTACCATTATTCATACCGGATAGGCTGGTTTGTCACGAAATCGCTAGGAAAAATGTGATTGGTGGCATAAGAAAAGAGCTTAAAGGATTTTCGAAGAAGGTATGGTCTCCCTTCCCCATTCATTTGAATACATATTCTTTATTAGATTTTGGACATGCAAAAGCCAATGCAACGACTTTGGAGGATATTAAATTGGTCCACATTGAGTTCAAGAAGCACGACCCACACAGGATCATGGGTAATCACATGGTGAGTTATGGCCTTAAAAGGTATGAACATGAGCATTCACCCCATGATGAAATCTTCCAAGGGGAAATATCCTATGCCGAGGTCCTAAGTCGGATTCAAACCCTGTCACCCGAGGAGATGGTTGATTTCTTCAAATTTCAGGAACACCGACGGAGCTGCCTTCCCCCAGTCTTACAGGGTAAGAACCCGCCGACTACAGATGTACAGCAAATGGAAGCCAAGGGCTCCAAATATTCATGACCTGACCAAGAGGAACACTAGGAAAAGAAGAAGCAAACCAGGGGCTTGAAAAAGGAAGCTGAGATTCCCAACCCTCCAAGCAAGCCAGCCTCGGTTGTTACCCTAGGGAAATCATCCAAGCAGATCGGCAGCCCCATCATTTTTGTTACTCCCCTACAGTCCACAAAGGG
Source organism: Picea mariana (assembly GCA_032191745.1). Taxonomy (NCBI): domain Eukaryota; kingdom Viridiplantae; phylum Streptophyta; class Pinopsida; order Pinales; family Pinaceae; genus Picea; species Picea mariana. The sequence goes on from JASDQU011177126.1 coordinate 22,115, forward strand.
GATCCCAGACACAGGATGGATTTTCATCGAAGAACTAACACCCATAACTGTGGAAGAGTTGCCTTCGAATGAATTTTTCTTCGATAAGAAGAGAAAGGCCATTGTGAAACAAGAACTTTATCAAGAAGCAGGCACGGTAGCCAAGAAATTTAAAATCCTTGTTGATGGGAGAGCCATGAAAAAAGAGGAATTTACAACTCAGATAGAAAGGATGTTGGGGGATTTCGCTACATCCAACCAATATTCTGTCGAGCCCCTAAAAGAACAGTTGAAGCGAAAAAACCGCTTGATCGAAACTTTGGAGGCTAAGCTGGCTACAACAGAGGTAGATGCCAGAGATCAGGCGAACACAGGTATAGAGAAAGCTAGAGCAGTTGATCAAAAGGAAATCAAATGGCTCAAATACGATCTCAAACAAACATAGCAGGCAGCCCAGACCAGCCAATCATAGATAAGCCAGCAAGAGGAATTGATAGGGCAATTACAGGCAAAATTAAATTTCGTCGAAAGCCAGGTGATAGATATCGGGATATTCCAATCCCAATCCATGGAAATTCGAAAAAGAGTGTCAGTAGCTCAGCAAGATTTACTTGATAAAGTGGCGACCATTCAAAACCTTTGCCAAATCATTGATCAAGTGCTGGAAGACATCTCCTTGAGAGAAAGAGAAGCTGGGGCGGCTCGGGTCGTTTTCCAAGAGGTTGTTCTAGCCACGACGAAAAAGGAAATGGGTAGTAGTTCCAAGCTCTCCATCCCATAGCAGACCAGAGGTAACATCTTACTGAAGGCATGGGAACGAAATATATCAGAGAGCAGAGAGCGAGCTAAAGAGGTAAGAAATTTTTGTGAAGAAACTCTCGGGGTGATAGATGAAAGTTTGTTGGGTTTTGATATTGAAAGCAGCACTGGGACACTGGGCCAGGTGGATATAGCCAAGCACCTGCTCAACATCAAGGAGAATGAGGAAAGAGAGCAGGCTGAAATAACACAGGTAACCCAGACAGATATAGTCCAAGTGGATAAGTGGCTAATAAAGCCAAGTGTACTGTTATGTTCTATCACCACTAAAGACCGACAAGTAGGAGGAAGGTTTCCATAGTTAGCGAAGGATTGTTACACCTTAGAGGCAAACAACCAAGCGGAACCTTCCAGGTTGATAACCCAGTTGGTGGAGAGATGCGTCACCTGCACACAACAGGCGAAGGGGCAATTTTCGGGTACCAAATAATGACATGTGTCTGCCTATTCGATTTTTATAACCCGAAGTTTAAAGAAAGGAAGGTCTTCCATCCACCCAAAAGAGGACAAAGACAAATAATTGAAACGCATAAATCTCCTTTTTGTAACCGAAAAAACTCCTGGAACGATTGAGATTCTAGCATGTAGAAGTTTGTATAAATATGAAATTAGAAGAAAGAAAAAGGGCTGGACCTTTTTGTTCGATTGTAATAGACACTCTATCCTTTTGAAAATTAATACAAAGCAATCTGAAGACTCCTGATTCCGTCAAGACTGTTTTATGAGTTTGTTTCCTCTGTGATTTCATATTCAATTTCAGTTCGCATATATATGTCTGATGAATGTTTCACTGCAATTTAGTAAAACCTCTACTCTGGTGATCAATTTTTAGTTGTCTATATCGTTTACAGCTTTTCCTCTATATCGGCTATTAGCAGGTACAATACCCGTGGACTCTTTAGATCTTCATATTTTATGCTTCGTCAGATTTCTTCTTATCTTTTTCTTCTTCTGTTTACAGGGTGAGATTCTCCCTTGATAGGAGCCTCGCATTATAGACAGCTTAATGTTTTTCTCACATTTCACACACCATTTATTTTAAAGATAACTCAGTTACGGGAAAAGGCCTTTGGTTTGCACTGTATCTTCAATATCAGATTCAAAAGTTCTCTTTTATACGATCAAATTGATACAGCACCAAAAACCTTGAACTCTCCTTTAATTTTCCTATTCCTCTATGACAGTCCCCATTGCAAGATAGCCTAATATTGAACTCGGCTTGTCGGACCAAACCCATATCGCTTTGAACCTTTTCAATACCATACTTAAAACAACCACCACCCAGGCAAAACTTGAATGTTCATGGGCCGCGATTGAACGGGATATAAGCATCCAGGAATAGTTGGAAGCGAGACAGTGACAACCTAGAAATCAGCCTTAGCTTCCTTTCCCGAATGTTGATTCTTCCCCTTTTTATCCTTTACTAACTTTCGGATGCCTAGACACTGTACTTTCTAAGCCTTAAGTACAGACTCTGGAACAACAAATAGCAAGGTCATTGGTCTAACTGTGTTACCGTTGGAAATCTGATGGATATAACCAACAAATGTCCATCGGAGTATCGACGAATATTGGGCATCATACTATCGGACACAACGTCAGAAGTCCTAATTTGCAGTCATATTTGTGATGGTCATTTGTTTCGGGATTCCAATGCCTAGATGTCGGAAATAATGGAAAATATGAATAATGTTTTGGTCCTTATGACTATCGCTATGATTACTAAAGTCTATAGGATATCCGATGGTCCCATTTTGGTCAGATAATTCGACTAAATTACACCAATGGATCTAATAACCATGTTTGGTCGAAGTAACGACGGAAGGTTGTCGAGGCACCAACGTATAGTTATCGGATTTCGTTAAAATTCCAGCAGTACCCCAACATATATCAAACAAATCAAGTAAAACATAGTGGATACTTTTCATACATAGCATTGGAAAAAAGAGGATCAATCAACCACTAAGCCAGAGACATTGATTCTAAATAACTAAGATTTTCACCTCACCCTCTCACTAATCCTTACCCCTCCTAAAAAAATCCTACCTTCAATTCTGGACACATGGTCAACACCCTTGATGGGATTCATGAATCTCAACTTTGATGGGGCCTCTGAAGGGAATCCAAGACTAATAGGTTTCAGTGGAGTGTTTCGCAATGATAAACTTGGACATATTCACTAGATCTATGTAGGTTAGATGGGATATGATAGTAACAATGTTGAAGAACTTCAATCTTTGATCTATGGCCTCCAATTATCCAATGGGAAAGAACATGACAAACTTGTTATAGAGGGATATTCTGATCCAGGTGGATATTTGTGGCCACCCACCTATTCCAATTGGATCCTTGTGTCTGTTTTTTTCAACATGTTCTTATATACTGCTTTGTAATTGTGTGTTCTACACTTTTGGAGCTGTCTGAAGCCCCACACATCCTCCATGTGGATACGGGTGGCCTCTCACCTAATCCAACTGGCTTATTTTGTATGTTTTCATATCAGCACATCTTTCTGTACTTCCAGGTCCATTTTGGGGCCCTAAACGTTGATTTTTTGGCTCGCCGTAGTCAAACTATAGATGGAGTCAAATTTTGACGGCAAAATGTGTAGTTCTCTGAAAGACCTTTCCAACGGGCTATCACACACCTAAAACAAAGGTCGTATGAAAAAATTAGGAACTGATTAACAGACTGAATACAATAAACATAGAGATATGAAGAATAACACAAATATCCAGTGAACAATATCTTCTATTAAATAATGAAATAGGTTGAGACTGTAAAACTGTAGAATTGAAGCACTTGCTCGAATGGTGGTAGTTATCTCTGAGAAGAGATGTGGTTGCTATGCGCATCCATTTGATAAGAATGGCTTACAATGAGGCTCCATAGGCCTTTTTTATATTACTCATGAATTCCAAAACCATAGACATCCAAAAGCCTAACCCTAGAAGGTGAAACGCCAAAATTCATGTGGGCCTCATGGGTAAGTTGGTGTAATTTCGTACCTCAACTTCCAAGGGTCGTAAATTTTTCATATGACCTCCATTTTAGGCACGTGATAGCCCGTTGGAAAGGTCTTTCAGAGAACCACACATTTCATCGTCAAAATCTGACTCCGTCTATAGTTTGACTACTGATCTGTATTATTTTAAGAATGACATGAAGACAATAATATAACCTATATATAACAAGGAAATACACAGAGATAATGCGGAGAACACATAAATATAATGAAAACCAACTTCTATTAATGAACAAGAGAGAAAAACACTATAGAACACAAAATGGCAGAATGGGGCAACCTATCTCTGAAAAGAAAGAGATGTTGGCTACGCTTCATTCACAACAAGCTTTACATCACACTCCATTGCATGATTAAAGGGCCTCCTCACCTCAGTTATATATGAGAGAGTGAGAGGAGAACAATTCCCATGATGCATGTGGGATAAATTGGACTAAGTTTATAAAATTCCATAGGCATGTAAAACACTAGGACTTCCCGGGCGGTCACCTATCCCAGTACTACTCTAGACTAAGTGCGCTTGATTGCCGAG
>JASDQU011177127.1:0-23187 GCA_032191745.1 Picea mariana
AACTCCATATCCTTGTTCTCCCACGAATGAGGATGAACATTATTACAAAAATCATAAGTATATATAAGTCTCTCCACAGGGTAAAACCTCCCTGTGGATAATATCAAACAGTTTTACATAATCTGGGAGATATCCCAAAATCAACTAAACTAGGAAACTAAAATGCAAGTGAAATCTTTGAAATATCCCCTAACTGCTTCATCATATACACTGCAATTTCGAATTGATCTGCAATAGACCAAACATATCAAGTTAGAAAGATATTTCATGAACAAAACAATAAAAATCTAATCTTACAGACTTAGCTACATAATCATCTAATTCTGTAGCTAGTCTAAAATAGCATACAGGACCAAATGAATATCAAATCAAATCTCTTTAAAATAATCCAAATCAATTTTCATTTAATAAACATTCAAAATGAATCACTAATGTTTCAGATGAGTTTATCATTTAAATTAAACAAAATCAACAGGGATTCAATCGATAACAGAGGTAAGGATACTCTGTTTTTCTTTGACCATAAAATCGGGTCAAACAGTAACAAAACTGTTTCAATTTAAATGGAAACAATCAATGAGTGATATCATATGAGATACGATCTAATCCAACACAATCATAATCTAATTATTAAGGCTATAACGATGTAGCATAAGATTCATGTCGTTTATATCAAATACAAAGATTGCAAGACTTTTACGATTATGGTCAAATAAAACATGCATAACAGTATCAACCAAATTTCGCCAAAGATTTCGATCGCTAAGCATCCCACAGTCGACAGACAAGATCAAATAGTGATCACAACCATCAACATAATCGATAATCATAAACTGGGCAACAATCGTCACAAATCGTGACTGAGTTAAATATAGAAACAACTCGTGATCCTGGATATAATCACTTTCGCTCCTCAAATCAAATTTAAACATTATATTCAGTATGAATTGGACTGATCATATGGTGGAGAAAACCAACGCGAGTCAACAGGCTGGGTACAACTGTTACGATTCATATCAATTCACAATTTGGACGAAAAACAGAATGATATAAAACATAATCCAAATGGTATCCGATCTGGTTGAAAGTCATATGTAAATAAAACCGTGACAATTAACCATTATTGCCAACCATATCATATACAATATAACCAATTCGAATTGAAACATGGATTGTGTTCAAAATTGAAATACCAGAAACAACTTGCATTTAGAAAGGATAGAAACGATTTCAATTAGCAACAGAGTATCCAATTTAAGCCAAATCAAAACAATCAAATCCATACCACGATCAATCAAATCGAAGTCAATCTAATCAAAGCTAAACTGGGAAAACAAATTCAATTAATCAAAACATAACTATGTACACAATGCATATAGTATGACAGAGCAAATCCAAACTGTAAATAGAGCTATGAGTTTGTTATATAAACATGTGATAGACATACCAGTGAGGCTGCTTAAATTATGCCAATTTTGAATTCACGACTGCTGTAGCTGACTCCACATTCTTGAACAAAATAGAGCCTGTTGTTCTCTGTCTCTTATCAGTGGTCTGAAGCTCAGTGTTTTGATGAGTAAGTAGTGTAACCTGGTCCTCCAAAGATTTAATCTTTTGTAGCATCGACACATCCAGATAATACCTCTCTAACCATAAGCCACATTGATCACAGGGTGGTACAGTAGACTTCGACAGAGCAGGAGAGGGTTTAGATATATGACCGGGGGTTTTAGATGACAGCTTAATGCCAGGGTAATCTGGGTCATTTTGCAAACAAGGTGGTAGGTTCGACACGAAGACGTAGGAGGGTTTTTCACACAGACCTTCCAAATAGGGATACTCACTTGCCAAAAAACGTTTGACCTCTGAATCAGAGTCTTCACTAAGAACAATAGGTTCAGGATTGACAGGGGGTTTCGGTTTGTTCCTCGCCATGCAAGAGATTAGACGGACAGTCTTTTTGCCTTTGGCATTTGCATTGGGTTTGGCTTTAGGCCTTTTAGCCACATGCTTAACAATCTCGGCATCCTTAGTCACAGAATAGGGTAGGTCAATAGGTAAATCGGGTAAGGGTTTGGGTAAAAGGATACTGTAGGGTACCGGGGGCACAATCTTACCCTCGCTCACCACAGGTTTTTCAACCTGTGGTGGATTAGAATCCACAAAATTATTGCGCGCAAGAAAATCATCCCAACAGTCTTGGTGTAACCCCAGATGACAGACAACAATCATTTTAGCCAGCCCATAGTGAAAGAGGCTGCTATCAGCCTGGTTTCTCTTATATTTTTTAGACATTTTGAACAGGCTTCTATGCAGATAGTATGGAATATTAAGCTCGAAACCCATAAAAACCATAATTAGACGAAGGTGGTGTAAGAAAACAAACCCATACCGACCCTCGTAGGTGATGAACTGCTTGATAATCATCAACAAGTCATGCCATTGCTGCTTCAGCATGGTCACGGGCAAACCCTTTTTACAGGAGCTAACCTTACGTGACTGAAAGAGTAAAGTCCAAGGGACTTCTTCTACCTTGCAATTTTTGGACCATCTCTGCCTAGTGATAGGTAAACCCATAGCTAAACTGAGAAATTGCTCGTCAATTTGCAATTGAACATCCCTGACCTTGGCCTGACAGCCATCAAAGGTCAATGCGAATTGCCTAGCAATGTTGAGGTTAAAACCATCAAATTTATGTATGAACGAGAGCCACCCAAATTCCTCAAGGTCACCACGGGCACTGTCGAACATCAACAGAGCCTGGCTACCATTCGGTTCAGCCCTCACGACTGGAGCCATGGTGCGAGCGCATGGTAAGGGTTCGGGTCGAAAACACCAGCACACAGTCATTCGGTGTAACTACTATGAACGATCAAAGGGGAGGCATTAATGTGTGCATGCGAGGGTGGTGGAAACACTTACCGCCATGCAAAATATTAATTGCAAAGTACAACTGGCGTATTAACCCTCTGTTGAAACAATCATAACATATTTCAAATCATATTATTTAGCCAACCCAATAACTCAAACGATAAACGATATACCAATGCGTCACTTACCATATTTCAAACCATGAATATTCAAATGTGAAATCAAACCAATATGTAAAACCAACGCGCCATTGCATAATCAAACATTTTAATCATAGGTTTAAAACATTGTGACAAACGATTTCATAAAATCGATAAGGCAAGAACTATAACAATAAGGATCACATCATATAAAACAAAGTAAACCATGACCCCTATGCAATTCATAAAAATAAGTATAACCCATGAATTCACATGCTCAATGCCTTACCAATTAAATAAAAATCAAGTTGCGCAATCAAAGTAAGAATAGGCAATAGGGACAGTTCGAAAAATCTCTTAGCCACTTAATGATAATCCAGAGGTAAGTGCCATTCAAAATATCAATAAAAGATCATGACAGTTCGAGTAACGATAGAGGAGTTTTCACGCTTACAGTCGTGAAAACTAAATGGAGACCAATATGCAAATGTCGCAAAGAATGAAAATGTCGCCTATTTGCAAAATGCAATGATAATTTGAAGTTCAGAAGACAAAGGTGTAGGCAGCTTATAGGGTAATTGAAAAAATTGAATTGGCTGCCAACAACCTCCTAAACTAGTTTTTGATCGACTGCAGAGATGCGCAAAATAATGGAACCGAGTTCCATTATTCTTGGCTCATCATTCTCATAGCTTTGGCAGGATGGAAGGAGCCAAAGTTTTCAACCTTTTTGGATAGGAAAGGAAAGTGTTATGTGGCAAGATATGATTCTGTCTAGTAGACCAAGGACAATACAAAGCAGTAGAAAATAACAAAATATTTGTGATTCTACTAGAGGAGATACAACAACGCACATCCAATGTGTGGTGCATTCATGTGGAGGTGGTACAAGAAACTTAAGGGATATCCAGTTTTAAGGTATCCAAGCACCACATGTGGATCCAGGCCGCAAGGGATCCAAATAATGGATGATTGGAGATGCAATACTACGTCACAAGGGAAACAATTGACTGGATAATCAAAGACTGGCCAACACAGTGGAAAATGTAAATAGAAAAACCAACAACAAATCCAGCCGCAAAACAATCCACCAATCCCAAGGGGTAGGCTGAAGCGGATCCCTTAGCAAAAACAAACAACCCAGCTGATAACACTAGGAAGGCTTCAACACGCACTCAGAAGGAGATGAAATAGTTTATCTAGTAGTGCACGACAGGGATATATTCACAGTCACGCGACAAATGGTTAGAATGGATCAAGAGATTGCTCAGAAACCCATGGGGGAAATTGACCAATTTGAGGTAGTCATGGTGCTGATACCCACCAAGGCACTATATGGACTCTAGGATAGTATAATGCAAGAAGTACAATCCAGATCCCGAGTATATGCCACTAACTTGGAGGTGGGTAGGGGAGTTGCAGAAATGTTACAAATCACCTATGACCAATTGACCTTGGAGAAGGAGGAGGAGAAATAACATGCTGATAAGATAGAGAAGGTGATAAAAATGGTATATGACCATATCCTAGATAGCGTGCAAGCACCAGAGAGGACTGCAGAAGAAAAGATAAAAATAATTTCATAGACGATCGAGGGATATAGGCAGGAAATCGAGGAGCTAAAAGAAAAACCCAATCCTACGATTCCTCCTGAGGTTCGAGAACAGAGAGAAAAAAAATCCTCACTCTAGATAGCGAATATGGAAAAGGAAGTAAGGGAAGTCGTAGAACTACTCGACAGAACTACACATATTTGGACCATTTTGGAAGAGGATGAAAAGGTCCAACAGTTAGACCAACAAGAGGAAAAAATCAATGATTCCATACATGAGTTAAAGCAACGACATAAAACCATGATCATTACAGAGCGCTTGAAGGGAACCCAGGAAATGAAGAATCTATAGATAGAGTTAAAGATAGCATATACAATTAAGCAAGAAAGACAAGCCCAGTTGGAGCCCCTCTAGGGACAAGCAACACAGATGATTTCAAAATTAGAGGAAGAGAAGAAAAGAATGGCACAGGAACATTCAGAGAGTGCAACATTACTACAGGAACATATAACAACGATGATAGTCGAGGCGCTAATAGACAAAGTTGTGCAGGTGAAGGAAAAAGGAAAGGAACTAGTAGAGAAGTTCCACATCTTGGAAAAGGGTATATAAGGAGCACGCACCACCTGAGTGGCTCATGATGAGACACATGTCAGTGTTGGGGGCCTTTTGGGCGCAGGCCTATTTTGGGAAGAAAGTCTATTTTGGGCATAGGCCTATTTTGGGAGAGAGATATGTTTTGGATAAAGACCTATTTTTGGAAAGAAAGACCTAATTTTGGAGTGTGTGCAATAGGTGGAAAGAAATAAGCATGCAAAAAAAGAAGGAAAAGCAGCATGCAGAAGGAAAAGCAACGTGGCACGCAGATAGAAAAGCCTAATCGTGATAGGGTAAGGGTTCTTGAAAACGATTGCAACGGCTATAAGCCTATGAAGTAGTACAAATAAGGACCTAGGAGGTCTAGGTTAAGGGATGGTGTCAGTTAAGTATTGAGAGTTAGATGGTTGGGAAGTGATTGATGTGTAAGAAGTTTGGCAGAAGAGTCGAATAAGTTATTTTTTGAGGGTTAGGTCAGAGGTTGAGGATCCTAGTGTGATCTAGTCAACCTCACAAAGGGTTCCTACCCTCATTTTTATTGTATTACTGAAGATGTAATGCACACAGTGTAAGATTTTGCAACAAAATAAATGAAAGAGCAAAGAAGCCAGATCTTTGTTGACGTAGCCCCAAGAGAGGGTAAACCATGGTAAACCTTGTGTTCTGTGTGATTGTTAATGAATGCTTTACTTTTCTGTTGATCATTAGCGTAAGAATGAATGGTAAAAGTAGTTATATCATCATGCATGCATAGGTTTAAAGATGAATGAATCATATAAGTAGATGAATTATTAACAAGGATAATGCATAAGGAAGAAAGAAGCCACACAATCCCCACTCATTTCTAGAATGAAAACACCTAAGTATTGCAGTCCCCCATAAAATCTATCTCGGGTGAGATTGCGCTATGCACCCTGTGCGCATTGTTGCCTTCTAGTTTACCAGGAGGGTCGATATTTTTGAGGTTTTCTTTGGAAACTTGTTTGAGATTAGAACCTGGGTCATCCCAAGAAGAAGTTAACCAACAATATCATTTTAGCAGAAGCACATGAAGGAATAGTTGGAGGACATTATGTGGGGAAATACACTGTACAAAAGATATTGTGTACATGATTATGGTGGCCAATAGTTCACAAGGATGCAAAGGAGTATTGTCGGAATTGTGATGTCTATCAGAGGGTTGGAAAGCCATCCAAGAAGGATGAGATGCCATTAATACCTCAAGTAACTTTGAAAGTGTTTGACAAATGGAAAGTAGATTTTGTATGACCAATTAATCCACCAGCCCGAAGATCAGGAGAAAGGTATATAATCACAATGATGGATTATTCAACCAGATGGGATGAAACAATAATAGTGAAGGATTTCAGTGCAGAAACTGCAACAAACTTCTTATTTTAACATGTAGTCACAAGATTTGGATGCACTAGAAATTTGATGAGTGATCAGGGGACCCATTTTTTTAACAATACAATCCAGGAAATGACTGAAGAATTTGAGATACATAATAGAAGATCACTCCTTACCATCCCCAAGCTAATGGAATAGTGGAAGCGTTTAACACAATATTGAAGAATGCCTTAACCAATATTTGCAATGTGATCAGGGATGATTCGGGCTTGAAGGTACTAGCAATACTATGGGCTTATAGAACTACATGCAAGAATATTACAGGGAAAACACCCTTCATATTGGTGTTTGGACAGGAAGAAGTGGTACCATTGGAGTATTTGATAGTTATTATGCGCATTGCAACTATTACAAACATGAAAGAAAGAGTTGTAGTGCAGGAAATATTGGCTCAACTCATGGAATTAATAGAAGACATGATTGTAGCTGGTTTCCATCAGGAAGTATATAAAGATAAAGACAAAGATCAGTGTGACAGACATATTAAGAAAAAGAATTTTAAGGAAGGATATATGGTTCTCCTTTATGACAGTAAATATTTGCAACACCCAGAGAAGTTCAAGATGCATTGGCTAGTGTTACAAGGAAAATCTCTCTATGGATAGGGTAAAACACAACAGACGAAAATGACTGTAGAAATCAAATCTCTTCTCAAATATGGTATGAAAACAAATATGCTAGCAAGACAAGATAAAAGTCCTACCTTGTCCAAACGTTCGATGAAGTCCACTATTGAGCACTTGACCCAAAGCAACATACCTGCAACTAGTCCTCAAAAACCAAGAAAAGAAATCATATGGTGATGATAAATGATGTTATCACATTCAATAGCATAATCCATTAATAAACATGAAAAATACACCCATGGAATAATAATTCAAATATTTACAAGATATCAATTCGACGGGAAAAGAGTATTTCTATTAATATATGATCAAATGAAGTGAAAATGTTATAGACTTCCGTGTCAACATGGTCAGGAACTGAAAAACTAAGTTCCTTCCAGCTGGGCCTCCACCACTTCAATCCTCCACCAAAGAAAAGCTCATAAGAGAGAAACAATGAGGTTCTCAATCAATAAAGGAAGAGTTTAGGGGTTGAACACTGTGTTAAGACTTAAAGGAAAAATGGATGCAAACTCAATATGAAGTAAATAATTTCTCCAGAGTAACTTTTCTCTCAAAGTTGAATTCTTTCTCCTCTTTCCATAGCTCGGAATTGGCCCATTTATAGCCTTCATAATAGAAGTGAAGGGTTGAGTTGGAACGTTTCCAGTATATGGAAGGCCAAGGATCATAGATCTCCTGTTGTGACATGGAAACCCGACATTAATTTTCATTTTTTGGCACAAATCCCGATGTACATGGGTTGTAGTGGTGCAGCCTGCATATATGCATGTTATATAGTAGGCAAGATGCGTACATGTGAAAAAACATGTATTTTTAGCTCTGGATTTTACAAACAGGGATGATAATTCTACATAGGGAAATGGAACAAGGCGTTATGTGCAAGATTGCATAGGGTGAGGAAAATATTTCTATAACAGATGCCCTCTAATGTGTGAGGTCAGAGGAGTATCTGCGATGGTCGAAATACATTATAAACAACCTAGAAGTGGATTGATGGGGAACCAACTGGAAGAACTAGTTGCTTATTACATTTTGCACTAACTTTGCATACATGGATTCCAATAGGATTACACTGGAGATCCATGTGAAAATATACCAAAAAAGTGTCTGTGGCCATGAATAGGAAAATACAAATGCGGTTATATGACAATAGTTTTCATAGTCACGAACAAGGCCCAGTAGAACCAGTCTCAAAGCCAATATAAAGATATTTGTATAGAATGGAGTACAATCTGATCTCCCATGATCACTGAAGTCAAATAGGTACTGGTCTGATGAAAAGGAAGCAACAGATCAGGAAAGATGTGACCACATACTGGTGTCTTCAAGTATTCTACACAATCCACCAAGGGCGCAAGTCTACATCATGTGAATAAAGGAGTTGAGGTCAAACACAATGAGACATTGTTTGATTACCGTTCATTGAGGTATATCGTTAACAAACACAAGACAACCTACTAATAATGAAATTAGGTATCAAGGCACCGAGTACATTCTTACAGGTGTGAATAAAAGAGTTGGTGTCAAACACCTGAAGAATCCATTGATCAGGAGACATTGATGTATTCTCAACTGTCGGTGGAGAGAGAACCTGCCTCTAATGACTATAAGCCTCAAGGTACTCATAAGACTCTAGGTCCTGTTTCCATAATATATGAGCTTAAGTTGATGGAAGGAGACCCACTGAAAGGAGAGCATTAAGGCATATCTCATTAGTCATCACGAGGTACAAAGCAGGAGCTTCATGATTTGGAGGAAATTGAACGAAGAACATGTTTATGAACCAACAAACCTGTGTGTCTTTCATGTGTTCCAAGTGTAAGCGGTACACAAAAAAGACCCTCTAAATATCAACCAATGGTGAAAACTACTGACAAAGGCGAGGAAACCACCAATATGGCTAATGGAATCCAAGACACTACACGAATCCCAATGTGTGAATAGATGTCTTGCCGTCAAACACAAGGGAAACAACCCAGTCAACGACCATTGTTGAAGTGTCTACTGTTAGGTTCAAGGTTGACTACCAATGATGAAAGTAGAACCAGGGTGCATGATAGGACTACGGTATCATGTGAATCTAAGACAAACTGAGGGTATGGATGACATGCAAAGTCAAGAGTTCTGAGGAGTGGCCGACACAAGTTGATAGACTTCCTTTGAACAAGAGCATGAGACATATGGAAGACTCTGACAACATAGACTTAATGATGAAACCATGAGATGTAGAAGACATCAATGAAATTCTCTATAGGGACTGGAAGATTAACCAGTCGGTAGAGAAGACTCTGTAATGAGCTGAGCTTCCTAAGGCCATGCTAATCCCAAATTTATGATGACAAATGGACTCAATAACTTTGTGCTATGTTCAAAGGAAACACGATTGCTGCCAATATAAAATAATACTCCCTTCCCTCCCGTCTTTTTTTTTTTTTTCATAGACAAATGAATGCTATGATATAGAGGAGGAAACAAGTGTCGCAAGTAATAAAAACTAGTTCCAGTAGTGGAACATACCTATGCTTAATGCAAGGATATGCATGTGGGAGATGGACACTTGGGGGAATTTTCCCTCCTAGGTATATGGTTTTCTTTTCTTTAGTTATGTGACAAATGCCAATCTAAAATGAAATTAGCATAAGCATTGGATACATGATTAGAACTCCTAGGAATGTGATAATAAGTAATAAAATCAAATTGTCATTCTAAAAGATGTACCCGTAGGAATTGTCGAAGTAAAGTAGGATCACACACGCGGTAAGTGCCATTCAACTGACATACTAATAACTGGGAATCCAGAAGAAAATATAAAGAGAGAATACCATGTGAGATAACATCGCACAAAATTTCTATAACGACGCTATATTCAGCCACATTATTCGTGGATGGCCCTAGGAATATGCCACCTAAAGACACCAGTAGACCCTCGGGTGAGTAAACCACCCAAACGGTGGAAACCAAGTTCCATGTATGATGACTGGCTCCATCTGCGAATCCTAGGTAGATCGAAGACTCTGTTGACATTTGCCAACCAAGGGAAATCTTGATAAGAAAGTTGAAGACAAAAAGAAAGGGAATATATATATATATAATAAATTACATTAGTATACAAATAGTTCCGTCGGAGATTGGGGCTCAAGCGTAATACCGTTTCAAGTAGATCCCATTCCTGGGCTTGGCCAACATATTCCCTTCATAATCTTCTAACTCAAATTCTCCTTTTTCTAAGACATGTCGCACGATATAAGGACCATGCCACATGGGTTTAAACTTGCCTTCCCCCAATGATTATTTTGCTTGATCATACAAGAGGACCAAGTCACCCTTAATGTAAAACCGAAGACAGACAAACTGTTACCCATGATTTTGGTCGTCATGATGATGTATTGATGATGGTGTACTCAGGCTCTTCATAAGAACTTTCTCCTGAGAAAAGTTACTTTCATCTCTTCACAGAAACCTCATTTTTGAAGAAGGTTCGCAGGTTGCTAGTATATTTGGATGTGAGAATGACCCATTCTTGCAGGCTGCCTTAAGCCAAGGTGCAAACTTCTCGCACTGTGTTGAACAGCTAGGGTGCAAAATCTTCCTAAACCAAGGAAAAAGATGAATTATCGATGCTTCTAGAAGGGAATCTTCTAGAAGAATGGGTTGGCATTCGAATGGTTATCCTAGTACTGGATTCCCTGATATTTTGCGATCATTCTTATCCAAGTAACTAATTCATTCTCTCATATATATTGAGGGAATTCTCATGGAAAAGGTTAAGCAAGATTCATTGGAGAATTGGTGAAAGAATTGTGTGAAGGACTGAAGCTTGAACAACAGCTTGGAGACTTTAGCAAGTCTATCAAGGGGTTTTGATATTCTTCATGCAAGGATTGAGCAAGTGTGTGTGTCAGAGCCAGGAGCCATCAAAAGGAAGTTTGCAACATCAAGGCTTAGGTTGTAATCTTTACTTTCAATTAATTTAATACAGTGGCATGTCCCTTTCCCATAAAGCTATTTCCACTTTATTATGTAATTCCTTGATCATACACATAGGTTGACTGTTGAATAGATTATGCTATCTTCACTTTGGTTGGTTTGTGTTGTCTTGGTCTTGACTGCACGAGAGAACTGGAGCAAAGCGAGAGAAACAAAGACCATAGGAAGCGATCATAAGGTATGTTATTTGTTCTTGCCTCCTATTTAATTCAATGGTCAAAACTTAGGGAAAGAGTTACGTTCTGTCTTGCTTTGTTCTAGATCTAGGTGGATCTAGGGAGATCTGTTAGTGTCCGCACCTACCGATTAATCCAATAACACAAACTTATCGTACTGGACCTTGACACATCTTTTGTTTACCTCGATAGATGTAGAGGTGTCTCGACGCTGCTCATTAAGACTCTCTAGGTGTACAAGGCGTCGCTCGAGATCAAAAGTGTCAGGTAGGAGCATGACTACCAACTTAAGAGAAGGGATTTCATATTCAATAGGTAATATCGACTCCACACCGTGTATTAACTGGAAAGGGGAAAATCTAGTGGCAGTATTGAACGAGGTTCAGTATGCCCAAAGTGCGGGATATAGCATAATATTCCAGTTGGACTTACTCTGGTTGAAATTTTTTTGCAAAATGGTCTTGAGGGACTTGTTGACGGCCTCTACTTTTCCATTTTCCTGGGGGTAATAAGGAGAAGAATGACCATGTCTAAACCCCATATTAGATTCTAGCTCTTCTATCATTTCATTCTGAAAGTGATTTCCATGATCAGTGACAACCTCACTCGGGATACCGAACCGGGTGATAATTTGAATGAATACGAAGAAAGAGATAGTATTCCCATCGTATTTAACTGTAGGAATGGCCTCGACCCAATTTGTAAATTAGTCTAAAACCACGATTATGTGTTGATGCCCCCCAACCGAAGTTAGGTTGCAATCCACGAAGTCAACCCCCCACTTGGTGAAGGGACCCATAGTGATGACTGGGTGAAGAGGGGTTGGATGCAAGTGCATTTTGCAAGTGAACACTTGACAGGGGTGACACTTCTTAACCACTTCAATACAATCTTTAAATATAGAAGGCCAGAAATAACCAGCTTGCAAAATGTTTTGGGTTATCGCAAGCTCAGATAGATGACCACCACAAGCCCCATTGTGGCAATCGTTCAGGACTGAATCAACTTCTCCATGAGTTAAACAATGATGCAAGATATTTTCTATTCCTTGGAGATACAAAGTGTCACCGACTATAGTATAATTCTTAGCTTGGTATCTTACACGTTGTCAGTCATCTCGCGAGAGATGCTGAGGGAACTTCAAAGTTTGAAGATAGAGAAAAATGTATCCATACCAGGGGTCGAACGACGAGACAATAAAAATGTGTCCGTCTGCAAATGAATCAACATGGATAACATCCTCATCTAATCATGAAAATTCAGATATTAACTCCGTGAAGACTAGCGATTTCTTGGATTTCGCAGAAGCGAAATCGAGATAAAATGTTTTAAAAGGACAATCCATTTATTGTATTCCCCCCCCATGATAAACCTGGTAAGGATGCATTGAAATGGATTGACATTAGAAACCACAGTAGTCTTTCAAAGTAATATATAATGACACAGACGTTGGACTGCATGAACGACAACCAAAGATAGATTTTCAACGTGAGAATAATTAAGCTCATGATCGACTAAGTTTTAATTAAGATAGTAAATGATGTGCTCGCAGAGCTCATCATCCTCCTGAACCAAAACCATACCAATCGTCTATTAGATGCGGTGATATAAAGCAAGTAATCCCTATTGTAGTCAGGATACTTCAGCAGAGGCGCTGATACCAAGGCTTTCTTCAAAGCATCGAAGGATTCATGGGCTCTCTCATCCCAGATAAAAGGGGTGTCCTTCTTCAAAAGACGCATGAAACCCTTGGTGATATTGGCATAATTTACTATAAACCGATGTAGAAAGTTAGCTTTCCCCTGTAAACCCTGAAGTTGTCTAATAGTGCGCATGGGAGGCAATCAAAGTATTGCCTCAACCTTTAACGGATCTACCATGATATCGGTCTCGAAAACTAGAAATCCCAAAAGATGACGAGACCTAACACAAAAGATGCACTTATGAGGGTTCAACCAGATTCTATAGTAATGACATCTTTCAAAAACAAGCTGAAGGTGTGTAGCATGATCCACTCTCTTACGAGAGTGAGCAACAAGATCGTCAAGGTAAGCTTCAATTATATGCTTAAGATCGTGAAAAGTGAAGGTCATGGTACGTTGGAAGGTTGCTTCAGCATTTTTAAGGCCTAAAGGCATTTTCCGGTATGCGAAAGTACCCGAAGGACAAATAAATGACGTCTTTTGTTGATCCTCAAGTTTAATTTGAATTTGGTTGTACCCTAAAAATACGTCCATAAAAGAAAATACTTTGCTTCCCGCACACTCGTCGAGAATATGATCAATGAAAGGTGTCGAGAAGTTGTCTTTAGGACATGCCTTGTTCATGTCACGAAAGTTCATACATACATGGGTAGTTCCTTGCTTCTTATTCACCAGAACGGGATTGGATACCCATTCAGTCAAGGGAACCGGGTAGATAAAGCCAACATTAAGTAGCTTCTCCACCTCTTCCTTAATAGCAGGGGCCTTTAAAGGATTGACAACTCTAAGATGTTGCTAAACATGTTTAGCATCTGGATAAGTTCTAATATCATGCTCGACAATATGAGGGTTGATTCTTGGCATCTCTTCATATTACCAATCAAATACATCTCAAAATTCCTTGAAGAGTTCAGTGTAGATCAGGATTTCTTCTGGCAAACAATCTACACCGATATTTACGTTTTCAACCTTTCCAAGGGTACGATAGCTATCGATCATGATGGTAGGAGAAATACTCACCATATTTCCTTCGGCATAAATGTTGTGCATATCAAGTGGAACTACGACGTGACCGACTATCTCACTCAAAGTAGATCGAAAGTCATCTTGTTCAATTCTTTCAAGCTATGGGAGAAAATAAGAGCGGTGATGCATATCATCCCAAGGTTTGTTGGAACCATGCATGGCTTCGATGATGGCCTCATTCGAAGGTAAAGTATCATCGAGGCATTAATGTGAACAAGACAATGAAGTGGCCCATACGGGCCTAATAACGAGATCGTCCTCGTCTGTCGTCGAGGTAACAGGATCGGGATCGACGAAAGAGTCAAGAACAAATTGATACCCAATCTCTATTGCCGATAGTGGCATGGCCATTCCAGCATGCAACATACCTTCAAAAGATGAATTCAGGGAAGGTAGGGTCCACGGATCACTAAAATAGGAAGTGAGGAAAGGAATGGATCTCCATGTTGAAATGAGCCTACTGGACATGGCGTAAAATTGGTGGCTTAGTGTCGTGAAGAAAAAAGTACCCATAAGGGAAGAATACATTCTGACACTGATATTCTCAGTTGTCAGCTGAGAATTGTTGATCACAGGGATCGATGGTCCAATAGATGCATTGGGACTAGAGTACGCAAAGGATAATTGGTCGATCGTCACGATCTTCCCTTCATGAGAAAAACAAAGAGTATGAAAGACAGATGATACGACGACGACCATAAAATAGGTCCAATTGCGTCCTAGTAACAAGTTGTAATCTAGAGGTGCATCAACTACCGCGACCTCCACCTCTACCATTTTCCCACCTAATTGGACCAGAAAGGCAGAAAGAATATCGTGAGGGCAGAAGGAATGATCGTCAAAAGAAGTCAACATGTTCAATGACTTAGAAAGAGTCGGAGAACCGAGAGCTTTGCAACAGATCAGGGACATCACACAAGTGGCAACGTCTTCATCAATAACCACAAGTTCGATGGTATATTTTGAGTACTCCATGTGGATTTGGAAATCCACATGGTAAGGCAAGCGAGGCTTCACATCCATGACGTTAAACTTGATAAATTTTGAGCCACTAGGTTCTAGAGCTCCTAACGCATATAGTAAGGCATTCCTCTATGAAGGACATGTTTTGAGTACCTCAAAATGTGACATTGCACAAGGGGTTTGACCCAGGTCCTCAACAATAGAGTATTTATGGGCGGCTCTAGCATTTGGATTGTGGGTAGAGAGCTTAAATACTCCTTTTGGAATACGGGGTGGTGAATCTAGTTTTTCAATTTGTAAAGTCATCTCCGGAGGAAGAGGAGGAGATTCTAGACCAGGTATAGCCTATGAAGAACTATAATCTCGAGATTGAGTGGCTACATTAACTTTCACATCAACCATATTGATACACAAATGGTCATCGTCTTGCAACGACGGGTTTTGACTCCCACCAGCCGCATTTTCGATGTTTGAGGAGCTCAAGGCCATGTGCTGGTTATGTGGAAAAGGATTCATCAGCACGACGGGTGGTAGAGATAACAACCTCGTAGCTTCTGCAAGTTTGGGGCATAAATGGGTAAGGTGATCATCTGTACAAAGCTTACAGGGAATTTTCACCTTACTTATTTCTCGTTTTCCCTCTCCAACATTATTATTTGTCCTCTCATTATTACCATTGTCCTTGGGTTTATTACCATTTTTCCCACCCTTACAATTATTATGTCCTTTCTTCTTATTCCCGCCTGGTTGTTGGTTACCATTTGGGTTGGTCGACGATTGCACAGAATGTACATCCGTCGACTGAGTGGGGTTGGAAGACACAGACAAAGCTAACCCTCCTACAGATTGGTTTAGAGACAACTCTTTCAAATGGATTGTCACCGAGTCTACGGATTTTACATTGGTGGATCCTACAATGCCATCGGCATGAGGTCCAGGATTTTGTCTAGGGTCATAAGTTGATCGCGGTGCATCCAGAAGAATGTGATATAACATCCCAGATTGATCATATATCAAATCTAGTTGCTGGGCTTTAAAGATCTCTTCTTCCTTAGTGGTAACTCTGACAGTAGAAACATCCTTTGAGATAGGAGGGTGCAAAGACTTAAGGAACCATTCTAAAAGAAAGGCCAGGGGTATGGAGGTCTTAATCAACCTCTTTCGGCTACGCCACTCCTAGATATGATCCGAGATATGAGTGGCGGTGTCCTGGCGTAAATTTGACAGAAGTTCTAGGGAAGCATCGTAACGAACGGGCAATTGGAAGTGGTTAAGGAAGACCAAAACCAATTGAATAAAGGTCCCATATGCCCCCCTAGGTATCTCGATATACCATTTTTAAGAAACTCCAATGAGGGTGCGTTGAAATAATATTAACTGAATAGAATCGTCATTAAGGGAATTCGAGGAGCACCATAGGTGAAAGGTAGTAACATGATCACTAGGATCCTCACCATTCTTACCTTCAAATTTCAGAATGTCTAAAGGAATCTTGGTGGGGATGGGGGGCCATGTAGGATCATGACTCATAGGGTAATTCATCAACTTAGACAATTCTAGAAGATTAAGCGTGGCTAGAAAATGGAGACAGGGTTGCGACATCTGACCCCAAGCTCCTAGGAAAGATTATGTTTCAGGAACTGCAACCCATACAGGGTTCTAGTAAGAACCATGGCCCTGTCCGAGATTATAAGGTCCTCCTCCGGGATTATTCATAAAAGGTTGGTTGGGAATCATTCCAGTAGGAATGTTTTGATGGGGGTTATAAAAATTTCCCCCAGTCGGATTGGATCCGGGTTGGGGGTTTCCCAAAGTGTGAAATTGACCTCCCCCGGGTGTGAATCTAGAGGATAGAGGTGGATTTGTCATTCCAAACGTATTGGTAGGAATCAACACCAAGGAGGTAGGGGTATAGAATGAAACTTGAGCAGAATCTTATCTGCCAGGTTGGTTGTTCCACCCAAAAGAAAGAGTATTAGACCCGGGGTTAAAAGAAGGAATGCCTCCCATATTAGGAGTCATTTGATGGATTTTAGAACCACCAAATGAAAATGGAGTATAAGGAGGTGTAGTTCCCCCAAGCCCAATGCTAGCATTAGGGCTAGCAGCTAGGATGGCATTCGAAAACTGTGAAGTAAAGTTCGACATACCATAGGAAAAAATACTAGAGGCCATAGGGATGGACTGAATATTATAGCCCGGTAAGTGACCAAGATACCCAAAAGGGTTCGAAGCAAGAGATTGAGAATTCACTATAGACCGATCCATAGTAATGATATGTTCCTCTAGCACTGCAACCATTGTGGTTCCAGGAATCGAAGGGGTGTCATTAACTATAGTGGGTGTGGGAGTCGAAGGGCTCCCAGTGATCTGAATACTAGGTTCAGTGCTCATCCTTGTAGAATCACAAGTCTGAACAGTGGAGGTGTGTGTACCATGCCTAATAGCTCTACACCTTTTAGAAGGTAAAGAATCAAAATCTGGTGGTAACTCTAACAAGAGAAGGGACCGAAGGGGACGCTGGTTCGACTCCACGGTGACTTAAGACTCTATACACAAAAAATCAATCCTAAGGCCAACTAGTAGTCAAAGAGCACACCAAAAGTCAAATGACCAATATGCACACAAAAGGGGTAAAGTGGCTTGTTATCACTGCAACTCCGGACTCCACATCGAGATAAGGAATTGTAGCAGATACTCCTGTGTCCTCAACAGTGGGCACTCAAAAAACTTTAGCATCCCACAGGCTGCCAAAGCACCACAAACCGTCGGATCCTCATCCCTCATGGCCTCCCTCAGTCGGGCCCAGTCCCTCTCTCTCCAATGGATCGACATCCTCCCCAATGATCACCTGCATCCACATATACAGTACTCGATCAGCCATCACAAAAACACCAAATATCCCCCCCCCCCAAAAAAAAAGAGAGAGAGAGGAACATAAGATTTCTCACCCTCATCTTTGCCTCAAAGGCGCGATTGTTTTCCCCACAGGCACGCACACATGCATGCATGTTTACCCCACAGGTGCACATGTATGCGTGCCTGTTAAGCCCATAGGCGCGCATTCGGTGCATGCCTGTTCAATACACAGTTGTGCACTCATGCGCAACTGTCAGCAACACAGCTGCGCACATATGCGCGACTGTGTTTCGGACAGGCGTGCACCCCATGCGTGCCTGTTTTCCCAAATAGCGTGCCCCCCTGCACAACTGTGCCCATTACAGCCGTGCATTCGTGCGTGGGTCACCATCGATCGCCCGTGCACTTGGGGGGCCACAACCCTAAAAATTCACTGTACGACCATCCGTATGGTCCTACCCAAAAATGGACACCTAACTACTATCCAAGAGGATGAGACCACTAACCTGACTCTAGAACCTCTTGGATCGGCTTCCTCGCACTCTTGGAATCTCTAAATTTTCTCTGCAATCTCCTCTCTCACAAATATAGCAGCAAGTACAAATGAGGTGGCAATGTGGGCCCCATAGCTATATATAGTCCATTTTTCCAGACTTCCAGACTCAATTTTGGGAGCTGCGAGCATCCATTTTTGATCCGTCTTCAGCCACAAGATCAACACCTTGTCATCTACATCAAGACAATCCTCGGGCCATTTTTCATCCTTAGCCCCCAGAGAGCCATTTTTCCATACCTCGTTCAGGTACGCATGCTCATGTTCAAAATTATCANGTGTAGATACTTGGTCATCACACACCAACACAACCCCTTTAGGTATATAATCAACACTGGCATGTAATCATTCCCTCTGAATCTCAATTGCATCTCCAGTCACACCCTCTGAAATTTGCCTTTAGGGTCCCTATATCCGGCTCTGCAGTACCGTCACCTCCACTACATTTTGGGTACTGTCACCCGGTAGCACTCTCCCCCACATGAGTTGTCCCATTCATATCCCCCCTTGACACTTTGACACTCATGATGTTTTCAACCTTTA
This sequence comes from Picea mariana, assembly GCA_032191745.1. Classification (NCBI taxonomy): domain Eukaryota; kingdom Viridiplantae; phylum Streptophyta; class Pinopsida; order Pinales; family Pinaceae; genus Picea; species Picea mariana. The sequence goes on from JASDQU011177127.1 coordinate 19,011, forward strand.
GGGATGGGAGTCCCAATAGTCTTACATCATGTCGCGAATCAGCCACATACTCCTTCTCCTCATTTTGCTAGCCTACCCAACGGACTCCCAGGGCACTTCCTCACGGTTTTGTTTTGACTACACTCCTGCAGCATCATTTACCATCCATTTCATCCACCGTTAGTTTTCCCATCTTAAGATTTCCCTCCATACATTTCCCTACTACATAAACCTGCCTATGGGGCCCCAACCCCCCACTTATTTTTTAACCAACTTGTGCCATCCTCAGGCCAAGCCATCTCACACTGGGGCACCTGTTTCTGTATCTGCATTATTATCCCCACTGATTTCTTAATTCTTTTTTGTAATTAAGACATTGTTTCCAGCATTTTACATAGCTTTTTGTCATCACTTTTGGCGACCTTCTTCCTTTTTGGCAAATGCAACCCATGTCACCCTTGGTTGAGGAATTCCTTATCACCTACCCTTGTTGACATCGTCCATAAACTCCGAGTATCCCACATGCCACCTACCTCTGCTCTCTGAGTTTGTTCACTTTGTCCTGCCTCTGAAACAACTTATCCCATGTCTCGTTGTCCCCCTAACACCCGACCTAGTTGAACGGTTGCAGCTACTTATACTTCACATATATTCCCAACCAAGGGAAGTCTTGAGTCTCCACGCATCTTGACTTCATTCATGTACCTCCTCAGTTCCTGACCTCACCTAGTGGATTTCACAAAACCCTTTGCTTCTTGGAGTTGCGTCTCCCTTTTTGTCGACATCAACACAATTTCTAGAAGGGCGACAATATCTTGACTCTCATTACCTTTACAATGAGAAGTCTCAGACGACATAGGGAGAACCATCATTGCTCTCTGCTGTCATTGACCCCCATAACATTCAACTTCAACACTTTCTCATGTTACGGTGGGTCTTACTTTGCAACTATTGCAGTTGATTTTTATATTTTCTTAAGACCTCTGAACTTTGTTGGGGTATCAATGCCCACAGAATCCGTGATACTTCTTACATGTGTCATTGCCTACTGTTCAGAGTATGTTCCTCATCAAAATTGTCCTCTGCCTTTTCAAAACCGCCCTCGAGGGCGCTGGAGTTGTCTACATGAACACACAGTTTTAGTTATTGTACAACACCCTTTTTTGAGTTACATGACACGAGCATGGGGCATGCCCGCCTCGTTTGTACACAATTTATTTTCCACACCTTGTGAAAGGTTGGGTCCTACAGGTTCCCTTCTCCCTCCACCGGGTCACTCTTGATACTCTCACTATCGCTCTTTCTTACAATGGTACTCTCAGTAGAAGAAACATTGATGAATTTCAACTATCCTTATGCTCCTAACCTCATCCATCAGGGGGCATCTGTTATCACTGAAATTTAGTCCGCAAATGGTTATAGGAATCCAGCATCTTCAAACAACTATGAGTCCACCCATGGACCAAAATTACCAAAAAATCATTTCCAAAAGGTCCAAAACTATACAACCAGTTAGAAAATCAAGATGCGCTATGACTACACAGGGCACGTGCGCACATGCGCCATTAAGAAACATAGGAAAAGTGCACATGCTCACGATGCACGATTGTGGATGCTAAAAGCTGCGCACACCTGAGAACAACGCATTTATGATGTTGGTCAGCCTCCCACCCACTTCTGGTTCAGCTTCCAAGTTGATTTGACATCCAAATCTCGGATGGATCCGGGTGGGTGGCTGGTCAAAGACCTAAAGGTGCCAAAAACAACCCCTTTTCACACTAAAAGCTAGTTGCACAATACCTCAAAGTGCTGCTATAAAACAAGGCCATGGGTGCACTACATTTTCAAGGAATTCATTTGCAAGGTTATGTTGCTGCTATTCTCTTGGGGAAACCTCTTTTCTTATCAAGAGAATACTAACACCATTCCATTTGGGCAATCCACATCACCTTTTGAGTGGGTTATCTTGGGATTCTTTCACCAATTCTTTCAAGTTTCCAAGTTGTAAGAAGAGCTCAATCTTGGGGGTCCAAGACCCCTCCCTTGGAGGAAGAAGGGACCCAAAGTCCCCTTTCTCTTTGGTGTTTTCTTTTCACTAATGAAATCCTTTCCATTGGTGACATGAGTCTTGTTTGTTTCTTGTTCTTATGTCCTTATGCACAATAGTTTAGTTTTTTTTTTCCTTTCCTAGTTTAATTCTTAGCTTAGTCTTTTATGCTTATTCTTCTAACCCTTTCCTTTACTGTTGTCTTTCTTAGCTAACCCAACTAAGCTTGTAAGCACCTCTGTTTTGCTCATTTAGGTGACAAAAGAGGTGCAACATGGCTGAAAGTGGCCTCCCTCCCTAAAGAAGGTATGTCTCGCCCAAGAAGGTCCCGAGACTCCCTGCTAAATATTGGAGGTAACATAATCAATTATAAGGGCCCTTGTGGGATTAACAACCAGTCGGTCAGATCCCCCTGGAGAGGTAATTCTCCATAAAGGTTGTGTGTTGTGTGACCCTTATCTGACCCAGGGTACCTACAGAATAAACCTGCAAGTAACCTATGTGGCACCTACGTCAAGCAACTAATAAACCAATGTATAACCGATGCATAGGAGAGAAGTCGTAAGTCGGGTCCACCATATGGGCAGGGTAGCAAAGCCCGAAACCTTGAAAGTATCGCCTCTCATGGAGGTAAAGGCACTAGCAAGATCCCCAGATATGAATATATGCCTAGAAATATCTCTGACAGGTATCGGGGGGATATCCCTTCAACCAACCTCGTGCAACCTCGTGATTAACTCTGGTGTGAGCAGAGCCTCCTGATATTACCAATTATACAATGGATTTCTCCACTCCCTTTCTAAGACACATATGTTGATCTAATTGCCTTGGATAATTTTACTCACAAAATCCTATTCCAAGGCACTAAACCCTAAGCTAGTTTGTACACCCTAGAAAATAAAACCGTGACTAATCAATTTTAAATTATAGAGTTAATTTTAGTGGCCATGATTACTCAAAAAGGTATGGTAGTGAAACTCATGTTGTTATGACTCTGCATGAAAAGTAAATATGAATATAATGCAAAGTCCTAATGTCAATTTTCAATGAATGATATGCTTCTAAAAACAAATGCAATTTTCAATTTCAACTCTGCAATTTTGAAGTAAAAATGCAATATTTCATTACATGCACTAAGATAATGACAAGGACTCAAAAGACCAAAATGCCAAGCAATGAAAAATGCCTAATATTTTTGTATTTTCAATATAGTAAAAATGAAAATGCATGGACTGAAAAGCAACTTGATATATAAAACTCTACTATGTATAGAAACATACAACTCAATTAGGATACCAAGAAGCAAAATACCCAACCCAATGTGCAAGGACAATCAAAATGAAAAGGTGATGAGAAAGACTCCGCCCAAAAATTCAACCAAAGACAAGTTTCTTGTCATCCCATAAGCACTCAACAGGCACTACAGAGACCTAAGAAGACTCAACAAACATCAAATCCCACCCAACAATCAAACAAGCAAGAAAGGCCAATGTACACAACTGTTCAAGGAAAAAAAGCATATGTACGCAACTTGCCGAGGGACAACCCACGTATATACGTGACTGTCAAGACAAAAAGCACATATATGTTTCAAAAACAAGGCCAGGCAAGGGAGAAGTATGAAAACTCAGACCCAGAGTGAATAGAGGATGTCAAGCAATGATGCGACAAGAAATACAATAGGAATGAGAGCAATCTAAGGATAAAATTACTCCAAACCCTAAGAAAGAAGATTCTATCCCTAGTATGGTCACCAATTCTATTATGAGGAAAATCTCTCTATGGCTAGGGTAAACCACAACAAACGGAAATGACTGCAGAAATCAAATCTCTTCTCAAATATGCTATGAAAACAAATATGCTAGAAAGACAAGATAAAAGGCCTATCCCGTCTAGACGTTCGATGAAGTCCACCATTGAGCACTTGACCCAAAGCAATATACCTGCAACTAGTCCTCAACAATCAAGCAAAGAAAGCATATGGTGATGATAAATGATGTTAGCACATTCAATAACATAATCCATTAATAAACATGACAAATACACCCATGGAATAATAATTCAAATATTTGCAAGATATCAATTGGATGGGAAAAGAGTATTCATGTTAATATATGATCAACATAAGTGAAAATGTTACAGACTTCTATG
>JASDQU011177130.1:0-21891 GCA_032191745.1 Picea mariana
CAATTGAATAATAAAAAGTCAATAATTCATCTTCGATTGAAAAACCTGTAAACGATTTCTGCAGAATAGTAGTCATGTTGTTGCATATACGCCCATCCTAAATTACCCTGCCAACACCCATTACATTCTCTTTCATCCACTGTTACACAGAAATACTAAAAGAGCAGGTAGGGTGTGGATGCTATGTACCAGAAGCCGAGTGGTCTCTTGCCTTATGGAAACTCGAAACTTCCTTCCTCGTGACCGTGCAGTTTTGGTGGATTTGCCATTGAATGCAGCGCCTTGATTAATTAAGCGGAGCTTATGCTTCAACAGGCTTATCTGCTCATCCAATCTTCCACATTTCTGCAATAAAAACGCTAGACATTAAATTCTACTGAGCAAAACATATAGTTCTTATATATTGCTTAATATGGGATTTGTTTGAGTTTATACCTTAAAGAGATCAAGGAGCAAATTATCAAGAGACTCCTGCGCTTGCTGCGAACAAAGGTGTCTGAAGGACTTAATGGCCTCGATGGCTTCCAGTGCCCGGTTCTGCTGCTTCATCACCACGGCCATGTCCTTCAGTGCGCTGTCAATGCGGTCTCCGGCATTAATAGCTTCCCAGAACAATGCGATGGCGCCAGCCGGGTCCTTCTCCACCAGCTGTATCGACAAAATTTAAGTACTTTGAACTTTCACAAAAGGAACATGAAGAAAATAGCTCGCTCGAAACAAAATGGACAAAATATGGATGAAGCGTTAACCTGAAGGTGTTTGGCTCTGCCATAGGGGGTGTCTCCGACGGGGACCTTGTACATAGCATGAAAGGGATCCGGTTTTCCATGCGCTTTCATGAAGCCGATCGGCTTTGTCTGAGCCGAAGCAGGGGGCGTGTTGTTCTGCGGATAGTGCGGTTTAACGTCAGCCTTCTTTGCAGAAAACGGCGAAGACTCGGTTTCGACTATCATTTCGCCGCTGAATGAGAATGTTCAAAACCTTTCCGGTCTTAAAAACCCTACGCAGTCTATTTCGCCGCTGAATGAGAATGTTCAAAACCCTACGCACCGTAAACGCCGGTTCGTATTAAGAATCTTTGCATCAGTCGACCTTTAGAAATCAATGACCTTATGCTCTGCAATTCAAAGCTAAAGTCTCAGGCAAACCGTCCGATGTCTGCAACACAGAAGAATATAGACTTAAGATTAAGAAATCTTTCACCGCTGAATGAGAACGCTCAAAACGTTCCCGTTGCTAAAAAATCTGCGCGCAGCAATCGGAAGTTTTCCTTTAACAGTCATTCCATCAGTCGGCCACTAGAAATCAATGAACTTTTGCTCTGCATTTCCAAGCTAGATTCCGGCATTTAAGAAATTTTTACTTTCTCGAGCTCAGAAAAAATTCAAAGGATAAACAGAAATTTGGAAACTACCTTTGACCGTTTGGCTCCGAATTGTATTGAAGCTGAGAACTCTGGAAATCTGGATCGGATACGGGATTATGCATGGAGAGTCGGCAGTCGTTCTTCTGAAGATTTATGTATCGTCCTCGTCCTCGTTCTCTGGGGGAAGGATTCCACAGCGGAGAGGCATTGCGGATATACATGAAATGGTAGGGGTGACTAGAGATGCAATGAACCTGGACCTGATTCCGTCCACATACATTGCTTGCAGAATGGATCTTCTTCGTAAGGCAACGTCAACGTACAGGTTAGAATTTCAAAAGCATCTCATTCATTGACTGTTGTAACAATGTATTTGATAAATTACCTATTGTTTCTTAACGATGAAACATGTAATTGTGTTAGCCAATATATGATTTTGTGTTTACTCAATCAAGTTAGGTTAAAAATAATATTAATAATAAAATATATTTTCATGATAATTATTTATATTTTTTTATTTGAAAAAATTATTAAATTTATTATTTCCATAAGAGTATCTTCACTGGAATCGATGGTTTAATGAATTTTTTAATTACAAATTCCAATCTTATGGTCTACAATGAAAGATGTTGACATATTCTTCCTCTTACACTCAAATCAATGAATGAGATTTAATGTTCTTAACTCCCTTGCATTTTTGAATGCGTCCATTTCCTTGTTTACTTTTTCACATCATTTAATATGATTAAAAAATTATTACCCTACCAACTGATTACCCTGAATGAAAGTTTAATACAAGATCTCATTAAAATAATTTAAAATTATATTAAAATTAAGGTTCTAAATTGTGTGAATTAAATTTTAATGAAATGTTTTTAAAAATCTAATAATGTTAATAAAAATAAAAATAGATTTTAAAATTAATTAATACATAATTAAAATAGTTTAAAATTTTATTAAAATTAAGATTTGTATCACATATAAACCAATTGAATAGATATAAAAGATGTAAAGACCAATTTAATAGATATAAAAGATGTAAATTGACTATCGGTGTTTATGAGCTACGTAATTGTGGCTGTGCTAGTTATAATAATTGCTAGTTTTCACACCAACCTTTAATATGGTTGGATTTTTTTTACCCACCAACTTTTCTATACTTCGGGGACTGTTAGATAATATTAATTATTTGTATAGTTTAAAACTAATTATTTTGTAAAAAGTAAACAATATATAAGACTGAATTGGTCTATGGAAGGAACCTTAAGAGGGTAAGTGATCATCTTACTTTTGTTGAGTTAAGAGGTTATGAAAGTTGGTACTGTGACAAATATTTTAAAAATGAAATCTAATATGGGTAAGAGAAAATGATTTTCATCTTCAACCTTCTTAGTGTCACAAAGGTTACACTCTTTCATCCCTTAGGAATAGTTTCACTATATAGCTAGTGAGAATATATAAAATATTATTTTATTAAATTTTAATTTATTAAAAAATAAAAACGATAAAAAAAATAATATAATAAAATAAATTGAAGAATTTTATTTTATTTTTTATTGGATATTATTTCATTTTTTTCCCATATATTTTATATTTGATATATATTTATTTTAAATTTATATAAAGATAAATTAAAAATTAATAAACAAATATAATATCATTAATAATTTATGACACACCTCTTAAGTAAATCAACACATTCATTGCATGTTATACCATACAATATGACAAACATAAAACTATTAGTAAATCACAACACATTCATTGCATGTTATACCATACAATATGACATAAATAACTATTAGTAAATCAACACATTCATTGCATGCTATACCATACAATATGACAAACATAAAACTATTATTAAATCACAACACATTCATTGCATGTTATACCATACAATATGACAAACTTTTATGTGATGTTTGTATACTTTTAATATTATTAATTGTAAGTGTATTTTATAAATTTGTATAAATACAATATTATTAATTGTAAGTGTATTTTATAAATTTGTATAAATACAAGTTGAAGATTAGTAAGGAATTTGGTCATTATAAATTCTTAATTTGACAAATAAAAATGAATATTCACTTTTATTAACACACTTATTAATGTTTAATGAATATTAACTTTTATTAGCACACTTATTAATATTTCCCATGGATGGGGTGATTCAAATGAGTACTTATGTGTTGGTGATTGTCGAGAGGTGGTGGTAATGTCTTGTTAGTATTGAGAGTGGATAGGGGTGAGAGATAAATAATCATGCACTAATAACAATTATATAGAGGTGGTGTGGATGTCTCATTGGTATGGAGAGTATGATGCAATAAGGGACATGGGGTGGAAGATAGAGGTCATTATGGTTTATCTTCTATCTACGAAGTTTAAGCCTAAATTTTTTCATTGAGGACATTTTCGTACTAACTAGTAAAATTGTGATTGAAGGAGGAAGGGAAATGTGAAGGGTAATAATGTACATAGGGGGAGTTAAGAAGGCCTATGAATTTGGCCTTGGCATTCATGATGGCACCAACACGAGCATGAGACAAAGATAGATACCTTGCTCGACAAACTATTTATTGGATAACAATGTTCGTTGCCAAATTGGGTTTCCTTGTATCTGTTGTGGGCTCTCGGAGATGAGACTAGGGACCTTGTCCACCTGGTTTTGATAGCTCTATTGCAGAGGTCATTTGAGCATTCTTTTGGGAAGATAAAAATGGCAGACAAAAACCATTTGAAGAAATAAGAATGTAGCCTTTGCGAATGTTGAAGATGACCTAGGAAATGCGAAGTAGATGTGGCAACAAGGGGAGCATCAACAACTTACCATAGTATATTTTCTAAAGAGGTTAAAAGCGGGGAAACTTTTAAGGATGTAAATTTATCTTAAAGTGTAGAAACCTTGGAGAACCTTACTAATCCTTAATATGCAAAATGTAAAAAATATTTTGTAAAAAATATTCATATTTCTAATGATTTTATACAGTTTCTATAAATTTTTGGATATTTTTAAGGTAAACAATTTTATTCTATAGAATTTGGGTAAATCAATTTTAGAAAAAATGGAAATTTAGCCACTCAAATTTTCCTTGGTTAAAAGGGTAGTGGAGACCATTGAGTGTAGGGTGAGAGAACAAAGCGACATGACCTCTAACATGCAAGTGGATGGAAAGATCTTTGGATGGCTTTAATATATTGGCTTTTCAAGAAGTAGGGAAACAAAATTCTTAAAATTGGTGGAAATCTAATGGCACATGAAAACTTTCATAGCCATGATAGTTGAGGTAGGAGGTGCCCAATGGAATGAGATCCTCAACAAAATTTGGAAGGGAAACTAAATCATATAGATTAGAAATATGATGATGTCATTTACAAAATTTAGAGTTCAATGGAAAGAAGCTAGAAACATGAAGAGGAAGATCAACCTAGAAAGATGAAGGAAGAGGAGGTAAATAATGAATAGACATTCAAATCTCATATAACTTCTAAGACCAATCCAAAAGAGAACATTCATCCAATCTTCATCAATGTTGACTCACATTTTGGTGATTAACCCTAATCATTCTAGATTTTAGTTTTCTCATAAAACTATGTTATCTTTGATAAATATCAATAATCATTTTTTTATAAACAATTATACTAATTGCAAATTATCAATATTGTAAATCTTTATTATATACCACACTTCATAGCATATTAAAACAACCTTAATCTATTTATTTTGAAAATTTCAATATTTTTTTTCCTAAACAATATATTAAAGAATAACCTTTATGTCACTATAAAACAACCTTAATCTATTTATTTTGAGAATTTCAATACTGTTTTTCATGAACAGTTTATTACAAATAACCTTTAGGTCGCTCTTCGCTCTTTTGTATTGTATTAATAAATTTTAACTAAATTGAAAAAAAAAACGTACTTGTCAATTCTTTAGTATTAAAAATATTATTATAAAAAATAAACATTAAAAAATTAATTTAAAAAAATTTATATTCATGAAGGAAAAAAAATAATCATCACAATTCATTTTTTTTTCCAAAGGTGATCTTTCCTTCATTATATGTATCTTTATGAATGTTTTATTTATGTTTTATTTATTTATATAATTTTGAAGAATTATATATTATTATAAAATTAATAAAATGATTTATAATAATTTTATGTTTTTTTATTTATATAATTTTGAAGAATTATATATTATTATATAATTAATAAAATGGTTTATATATTATTATAGAATCAATAAAAAGTGTAGAACAATTTTTGTAAAGATAAAAAAAAAAAAACAAATAAATACCGAGTCAAGTTCAGTTCTAATTTATACCAAGTAAGTATTGTAGTTTTAATATCAAGTAAACAGTAAATATTGTAGTTTATTATTTAATTCCAGATTATANAAAGATAAAAAAAAAAAACAAATAAATACCGAGTCAAGTTCAGTTCTAATTTATACCAAGTAAGTATTGTAGTTTTAATATCAAGTAAACAGTAAATATTGTAGTTTATTATTTAATTCCAGATTATAACCATTTATATAAATTATATCCATGTTTATTATGTTAATTGTTTTTATTATTATGAAGTAAGTATTGTAATTTATTATTTAATTCCAGATAGAGAGAGTGATTGATACGTGAAAAGTAAAAAATATTGAACTTATTATGGGTTTTTAGATATAGGGGTTAAAGTGTTAATGACGTAGTTTCTTTGTTAGTGATAAGACTATTAATGCATTTTTTGAAACGAGGTGTTTTAAGAAATTGGATTTGGTGTTTTTTAAATGATATGAATAAATAAAATATAAAATGAAATTTAATGTTATGTTAATTAATTAGTTAATATTTTTCATGGATGGGGTGTGAGGTAGGGAGGGAGTTGTGGTTGGGACTCGGTGTAAATATGTGGGAGGAACGTTGGGTGAGAGATCATGTTGGGTGATGAATCATTCATCTTAGAGACAAGACAAGTTGGAGGTTCATTGGGTGACAAATCATTCAACATGAATCTAAGAGATGTGTTGGATGAGGAGGTTTCTGTGAGTCATGAAGGAGAATTAAGGCCAGTTAAAGTGACCCAATCTTCTCACTCTGTCGTTTAATCATTCATACAATTGGTAGCAAAGACCATTATTCAACTATGTGGTATGCTCATGTCTCATTTCTAAATCATGGCTCTAAGTGGTATCTCTATTTTAGTCAAATGATGTTCTTTGGTGGCATCGCTTCGACCACAAGCCTGCTTGTTATGATTACGAGGAAAATCTCTCTATGGCTAGGGTAAACCACAACAGACGGAAATTACTGCAGAAATCAACTCTATTCTCAAGTATGCTTTGTAAACAAATATGCTAGCAAGACAAGATAAAAGGACTACCTCGTCCAGACGTTCGATGAAGTCCACCATTGAGCACTTGACCCAAAGCAATATACCTGCAACTAGTTCTCAACAACCAAGCAAAGCAAGCATATGGTGATAATAAATTATGTTAGCACATTCAATAGCATAATCCATTAATAAACATGACAAATACGCCCATGGGATAATAATTCAAATATTTGCAAGATATCAATTGGACGGGAAAAGATTATTTCTATTAATATATGATCAACATAAGTGAAAATGTTACAGACTTCCGTGTCGGCACGGTTCAGAACTGAGAAACTAAGTTCCTTCCAGTTGGGCCTCCACCACTTCAATCCTCCACCAAAGGCAAGCTCATAGAAGAGAGACAATGAAGTTCTCAATCAAATAAGGAAAGAGCTTGGGGGTTGAACACTGTGTTCAGACTTGAAGGACAAATGGATGCAGACTCAATATGAAGTAAATAATTTCGCCAGAGTAACTTTGCTCTCAAAGTTGAATTCTTTCTCCTCTTTTCCATAGCTCGGAATTGGCCCATTTATAGCCTTCAAATGGAACTGAAAGGCCGAGTCAGAACGTTTCTAGTATATGGAAGGCCAAGGATCACAAATCTCCTGTCGTGACATGGAAACCCAACTTCATTTTTCATTTTTGGGCACAAATCCCGATGTACGCGGGCTGTAGTGGTGCAACCTGCGTATACACATGTTGTGTAGTAGGCAAGGTGCTTACATGTGGAAAAAATGTATTTTTATCTCTGGGATTCGCAAAAAGGGATGACAAGTCTCCATAGGAAAATGGAAAAAGGCCTTCTGTGCAAGATTGCATAGGGCGAGGCAAATCTTTCTATAACAGATTCCCCCTAAGTGTGAGATCATAGGAGTATCTACAATGGCCAAAATACATTATAAACAACCCAGAAGTGGAGTGATGGGGAACCAACTGGAAGAACTAGTTTCTCATTACATTCTGCACTGACTTTGCATACATGGCTGCCAATTTTGAATTACACTGCAGATCCATGTGAAAATATACCAAACAACTGTTTGTGGCCATGAATAGGAAAATACAAATGCGGTTACATGCCAAAGGTTGTCATAGTCACGAACAAGGCCTAGTAGAACCAGTCTCAAAACCAATCTGAAGATATCTGTATACAATGGAGTACAATTTGATCTCCCATGATCACTGAAGTCATATAGGTACTGGTCCAATGAAAAGGAAGTAACAACTCAAGAAAGCTGCAGCCACATACTGATGTCTTCAAGTCTTCTATACAATTCGCCAAGGGTGCAAGTCTACATCATGTGAATAAAGGAGTTGAGGTCAAACACAATGAGACATCGTTTGATTACCGGTCATTGAGGTATACCGTTAACAAACGCGAGACAACCTACCGATAATGAAAGTAGGTATCAAGGCGTCGAGTACATTCTTACAAGTGTGAATAAAGGAGTCGGTGTCAGACACTTGAAGAATCCATCGATCATGAGACATTGATGTATTCCCAACTGTCGATGGTGAGAGAACCTGCCACTAATGTTTGCAAGTCTCAAGGTACTCATAAGACTCTAGGTCCCATTTCTAGAATAGATGACCAGAAGTCGATGGAAAGAGACCCACATAAAGGAGAGCATTAAGACATCTCTCATAATTCAGCATGAGGTACAAAGCAGGAGCTTCATGATTTGGAGGAAAACGGACGAAGAACATGTTCACAAACCAATGACCTTATGCGTCTTTCGCATGTGCCAAGTGCAAGCGGTACATGAAAAAGACCCTCTGAATATCAGCCAATGAGAAAAAATGCCAATAAAGGTGAGGAAACCACCAATAAGGATAATGGCATCCAAGACACTACACGGATCCCAATGTGTGAATAAATGTCTTGTCGTCGAACACAAGGGAAACCACCCAGTCAACGACCATTGATGGAATGTCGAATGTTGCGTTCAAGGTTACCTACCAATGATGAAAGTTGGACCAAGGTGCATGATAGGACTACAGTATCATGTGACTCTGAGACAAATTGAGGCTATGGATGACATGCAAAGTCAAGAGTTCTGAGGAATGGCCAACACAAGTTGATAGATTTCCTTTGAACAAGAGCATGAGACATATAAAAGACTCCAACAACATAGACTCGATGATGAAACCATGAGATGCAGGTGGCATCAATGAAATTATCCATAGGGACTGGAAGAGTAACCAGTCGGTAGAGAAGAATCTGTAACGAGCTAAGCTTCCTAAGGCCATGCTAAACCCAAAATTATGTTGACAAATGGAATCAATAACTTTGTGCTATGTTCAAAGGTGACACGATTGCTACCAATATAAGATAATACTCCCTTCCCGCCCGTCTTTTTTTTTGTTTTTTAATAAACAAATGAATGCTATGATACAAAGGAGGAAACGAGTGTCACAGGTAAGCAAAAATAGTTCCAACAATGGATTATACCTATACTCAATGAAAGGAGATGCATGTGGGAGATGGACATTCAGGGGAATGTTCCTTCCTAGGTATAGGGTGTCAAATTGTGAAGGATAGAAATGAGGCTCTACTTGGTTGAGGATGCAAAACTGTTGAGGCAAACAATTTATAACACAAAGAGAGAACTAGATATAGGCTCAATACTGCAAGCAAGGGCATGAGATGCAATCACAACTTAACGCCAAAAAATGTCATTTTTCATGACATTTAGTCTACTTGGTGTGAAAAAGAGATAAACTTGTGCCAAATAGATGTCCTTTCAAATCCAATTTACGAGTGTGAAAGAGACAAGTTCACTCGGAAATATTTTCTCTTTTTGAAGATGAGTCGGAAAAGAGCTTAACTAAGACTCATTACATTTCAAGTCCAATTTAAAGAGTGTGAAAGGGACAAATCACTCGGCAATCTTTTCTCTTTTTTAGATGAGTTGGAAAAGAGCTTAAATTAGACTCGCTTGGGAGTTTCTAGGTGAAAAGTTACGGGGGAGGCCAAGGCTCCTGTGTTGGACTTATGCGAAATGTCAGTATCTTATGAATAACTGACATAATCTTGGGAAAACCCAAATCTCTCCAAGTCGAGGAGGATAAAGTGCTAGCGGAGGTTATCGTCTCTGCGATATATCAGATAATGTATCTTACTTTAAAGGACATAGGTGGAGGCATTGGATACCCCGCAAGACCATCCCAATCAAAGGGAACTTCTCCAGGATTCGAAGGGAGAGTACTCAGGGAGAGAAAAAATCTCTCTTGTTCAGAAGGTACTTGGATAAAAATGTTAAGGGCATGGTATAGAAGGTATAAAACTGGAACTAGAAAAGAGGGATCGACCGAAAATTGCATCGGCGCGACCACTTCTTCAACCGTTGGTTGAATAGGATGCGTGAGAATAAGGCCGAGAGAGAAATCACTCTCTAAAAGAGGAGTGGTGTCGGTCGAAGATTGCATCGACACGACCTCTGGTTGAACATGATGCGAGACAACAAGTTCAAGAGATGCATCAACCCCTAAAGGAAGAGGAGTGTCAGCCAAAGATTTCATCGACATGACCACTGTATCAACCAAAGAAGAAACAGAGTGTGGGGAAACCATTGACGACTCAGAACCCGAAGGGCCCTCAAGTCAGAACCATGCTTCTGGTATTCCGACAGTAACAGGACACAAACAAGTAAGGTGATTTCCTTTGCAATTACTGCAAAGGAATCCGACCTTACATCTGATACGTCTAGGATTCTCAATCGTTTGAATTCCCCCAACGTGACTTGTAGTGGCTGGTAACATGCTCCCTGCATGACTTGTAGAGGCTAGTAGAAAATTTCTAACATGACTAGCAGAGGTTGGTGATGAATCCCCAACATGACTAGAAGAGGTTAGTGATGTATGTGCAGTGTGACTAGCAATGACTAGATTTGTGCCCCCAACATGACTTGCAATGACTGGTTGCTGGTATTCAACATGACTTGCAGAGGTCGACGACCAATCTCCAACATGACTAGCAGTGGTTGGTGATGGGGCTCCAGTATGACTGATAGTGACTGGACTAGCGATGGTGGTGGATTACGACATTTGATACCAAGGTCTAGGGAAAGACTGGTTTTGAGAAATTGTAGGCTAGGAAAGATCCTGGTTTACACCCTGTCCCTGTCTGACATGATAGTATCCTCCTCCATACTGATTCATAAAGGGTTGTAAGGGCATCGACACTGAGGAAGTTGTTTGCGAATAGAAAGCAACATGACCAGGGTTACTCATGTGAGGATATATGTTTCCCCCAGACGAAGGAACTTCGTGAAAGGGATTGCCCATACTATAACAATGACTCCCTCCGGATGGAACATTAGAGGATAGATGGAGGTATGCCATGGGAAAATCATTCGTAGGAACCAGCATAGCGAAAGAATAATAGGTGGACAGAGTGTAATAAGTAGAATGACCGCCCATTTGAGCACTTGCTCATGGAAAAGTGGATTCGTAGGAAGGAAGATTCCAACCTCCTACCGTAAGAGTTGTTTGAGGGATATGAATCCCACCAAACGGAGAGGGGGAATAAGGAGGCATCATGCCCCCAGACCCAAAACTTGGATTCACATAAGGAGGCAGGATAGAGGATGGAAAGTGCGAAGACATGTTTGGCATACCATGAGAAAAATGATTAGAGACCTAAGGCATTGACTGAGAATTATAATTCTGCATACCATTATGAAAATCGGATGGATTCGTCCCCATGAAATGAGTGAACATCGTGGGGGTGGTAGCGGTAAAAGAGGGAGCTATGGGAACTCCACTATCCATGATAACGAAAAATCAATACAAAATCCTAAGGTCAACTAGTAATCAAAGAGCACACCAAAAGTCAAATGACCAATATGCACACAAATGGGGTAAGGTGGTTGAAAGTGGCCTCCCTCCCTAAAGAAGGTATGTCTCACCCAAGAGGGGCCCGAGACTCCCTGCTAAAGATCGGAGGTAACACAATCAATTATAAGGGACGTCATGGGCTTAACAACCAGCCGGCCAGATCCCCCCGGAGAGGTAGTCCTCCATAAAGGCTATGTGTTGTCTGACCCTTATCTAACCCAGGGTACCTGCAGAGTAACCCCTGCAAGTAACCTATGTGGCACCTAAGTCAAGCAACTAAGCAACCAATGTATAACCGATGCACATGCGAGCAGTCGTAAGTCAGGTCCACCGTATGGGCAGAGTAGCAAAGCCCAAAACCTTGAAAGTAATGCCTCTCACGGAGGTAAAGGCACTAGCAAGATCCCCAGAAATATCTCTGATGCTAAGAAGTTATCGGGGGGATATCCCTTCAACCAACCTTGTGCGACCTCGTGATTAACTCCGGTGTAAGTGGAGCCTCCTGATATTACCAATTATATAATGGATTTCTCCAGTCCCTTTGTCAGAAACATATGTTGATTTAATTGTCTTGGAGAAGTTTACTCACAAAATCCTATTCCAAGGCACTAAATCCTAAGCTAGTTTGTGCACCCTAGAAAATAAAATCGTGACTAATCAATTTTTAAATTATAGCGTTAATTTTAGTGGTTGTGCTTAATAAAAAAGGTATGGTAGTGAAACTCATGATGTTATGACTCAACAAGTAAAGTAAATATGAATATAATGCAAAGTCTTAACTTCAATTTTCAATGAATGATATGCTTCTTAAAACAATGCAATTTTCAATTTCAACTCTGCAATTCTGAAGTAAAATGCAATCTTTCTTTACATGCACTAAGCTAATGAAAAATACTCAAAAGATCAAAATGCCAAGCAATGCAAAATGCCTAATATTTTTGTGTTTTCAATATAAGACAAATGAAAATTCATGGACTGAACAACAACCTGATATATAAAAATCTATTGTGTATAGAAACAAACAACTCAAGTAGGATACCAAGGAGAAGAACACCCAACCCTATGTACAAGGACAATCAAAATGAAAATTTGATGAGAAAGACTCCGCCCAAAAATTCAACCCCAGACAGGTTTTCTGTCATCCCACAGGCACTTAACAATCACTACAAAGACCCAAGAAGACTCAACAAATATCAAATCCCACCCAACAACCACCAAACCCAACAAACAAGCAAAGAAGGTTGATGTATGCGACTGTTCAAGGAAACATAGCATATGTATGCAACTTGTAGAGGCACAACCCACATATATACGCGACTATCAAGCCAAAAACCACGTATATGTTTCAAAAACAAAGCCAGGCAAGGGAGAAGGATGAAAAACTTAGATCCAGAGTGAACAGAGGCTATCAAGCAATGATACGACAAGAAACACAATAGGAACGAGAGGAATCTAGGGAGAAAAACACTCCAAACCCTAAGAAAGAAGATTCAATCTCCAGTATGGTCACCAATTCTGTTACAGGGAAAATCTCTCTATGGATAGGGTAAACCACAACAGATGGAAATGACTATAGAAATCAACTCTATTCTCAAGTATTCTATGTAAACAAATATGCTAGCAAAACAAGATAAAGGCCTACCTCGTCCAAACGTTCGATGAAGTCCACTGTTGAGCACTTGACCCAAAGCAATATACCTGCAACTAGTTCTCAACAACCAAGAAAAGCAAGCATATGGTGATAATAAATGATGTCAGCACATTCAATATCATAATCCATTAATAAACATGACAAATACACCCATGGAATAATAATTCAAATATTTGCAAGATATCAATTGGATGGGAAAAGAGTACTTCTATTAATATATGATCAACAAAAGTGAAAATGTTACAGACTTCCATGTCAGCATGGTTTAGAACCGAGAAAATAAGTTCCTTCCAGCTGGGCCTCCACCACTTCAATCCTCCACCAAAGGTAAGCTCATAGAAGAGAGACAATGAAGTTCTCAATCAAATAAGGGAAGATCTTCGGGGCTGAACACTATGTCTAGACTTAAAGGACAAAGGGATCCAAACTCAATATGAAGTAAATAATTTCTCCAGAGTAACTTTTCTTTCAAAGTTGAATTCTTTCTCCTCTTTTCCATAGCTCGGAATTGGCCCATTCATATCCTTCAAATGGAACTGAAGGGCTGAGTCAGAATGTTTCTAGTATATGGAAGGCCAAGGATCACAGATCTCCTGTCGTGACATGGAAACTTGAATTCATTTTTGGGCACAAATTCCGATGTACGGGGGATATATTGGTGCAGCCTGCGTATACGCATGCTGTATAGTAGGCACGGTGCATACATGTGGAAAAAAATGTATTTTTAACTATGGGATTTGCAAAAAGGGATGACAAGTCTGCATAGGGAAATGGAAAAAGGCCTTATGTGCAAGATTGCATAGGGTGAGGCAAATCTTGTTATAACAATAATAAAGGAGAAGGTCTCTCCCCCTCTTCATAGAGGAATTGCAACAATTCTCTATGTGAACTATTTTGTGATTTGGGTTCCCTTAATCCATCAACCAAACTCTATCTCCTTGTCAGACGTGTTGCCACTTTGTCGTGATATTTACGAGGAAAAAGGACCCCTCCTAGGCCCTCTACCTCCCACATCTCTAGCTCAGAGCTCAAAATTCTAAGAGTGATGCCGGAATCCAGAGCGGTTGCACATGAATATAGGGAACAAGTCCCCCATCACATTCGGGAGGAGATGGAAAATGCGGAAGAGGAAATTTGTTTGGACCAACGTAAAATTCATGAATGGGAAATTGATGTTGATAATAGCGATTGGATTCTAGATCTAGGAAGATCCATGGCAAGGGATACCAAGTACTAGAGGAATTTCAACCTGTATTAACACATTAAAACCTTTGTGGGAAAGGTTCTTCAAGATCTAGAAGAGGACCGTGAGGAAGTCCTCACACAATTGGCAGAGGTTAAACAACAACTCCAGGAGATAAGGACCACTCTCTCATCTCGTGCATAACAACATGTTTCTCCTATTGATGGCAACACCATGCCCCAACTTTAGGAGCACCTTGCAATGGAAGGTGGCCTCTCTTTAGCTTATCTCTCTTAATGTCTATAATTTTGAGTCTCTATAGCAACCTTTATAGGAATTTTATGGCTAACTGTAAGAAGAATATTAGGAACTTATCTTGGCTTTACAATATCATAAGTATTTATGTCATTCAGAACTTATCTCAAACTCTATGGACGAATAGTCTCCTCTATTGTTGTTGGTTTGGTTTCTCTAGCGGCACGCCAACAACAAGGTGTTTTTTGTGTAAATTCTCCTTACTCTCTTAATATAAGTAGTAGTAGAAAAAAAAAGTTAATATTCATTATTTTAATGAGAACAAATATTTTCAAATTATTTAATTATAAAAATAACATAATTAAAATCATTATCAATTGGGTTTAACTCAAGTGGTTGGGAGTAATGATTATTATTATCTCCATTGAGATTCAATTAGCACAAGTGACATGTTGAACTCTTAATGAGTTTATCATTGTAATAACTAAAATGAATTGAACTAAATATTATGAGATTTCTCTTATTTATTAAAACATAAAATAAGACAAATATGTTAGTGTTAAAAATATGTTTTATATTTTCAGTGTTAAGGAAAAAACATTTGGTTAGTTTTTTCATATAAAAAATTTGGTTTATTAAAATTTTAAAATATAATTTATGCAATTTAATTAAAAATTTATAAAATATGACGATTTTTTTTATTATTATCTTGAAAATTATAAATATTTATTAAGATTTTTAAACTCACCTCAAATTTATAATTTCTAAAATTGTTTTTATCATTTATGTTTTATGATGATGACCATGATGATGATTAACATCCACTAAGATCAATAGGTCATTTGGACCTTAAGAAGGTAAGAGATTACTTCAATTTATTTAAAATTGTTTTTCTATGCTTAAAAGGCATTGAGAGAAGCATTCCAAGATCACCATAGTTTTGATGACTTAGGAGGTTAGGAAGGTCGGTATTGTGGAAAATGTTTTTAAATTGAGATCTAATTTGAGAATAGGCATGGAAATCTAAGATGAAGTGTTTTTCATCTTCAACCCTCTTAGTGTCACAAAGATGACAAATTCTTTCATCCCACAATGTTTTTGGAATTGTCTAACACTCACTCTCACTATGTATCTCGTGAGAGTTTGTTCTTATTTTAGCAATGCTGATTTTATTCTTTGCACTTCTCAAAGAAGTGGATGATGATTAACGTCCAGTGAGACCGATTTGGTCTATGGGACCCTAAGAAGGCAAGGGATTGCTTGGAATTCTTAAGAAATTTATGTGCTTGAAAATCATTAAGAGAGGTTTTCCAAAATCACAATAATTTTGTTGAGTCTTAAGGTTACGAAGGATGACAATGTGACAAATCTTTGAAATTGAGATCTAATTTGTGACATGCTAGAAAAAGGTGACCGACTCTTTCAGCCCATAGTGTTTTGGGAATTGACCAATGTCAATTTCACTATGAATCTCATGAGAATTTGTCATTATTTTACTAATTTTTATTTTTTTCTTTACACTTGTCAAAATAGAGAGATATTTTGATGTTCTATATTAGAGTTGTTTACCTCCTTATAATATCATAATTTTCTTTTCCCCCCTAACTCTTTATTCAACCATATTATAATTCCTTAAAATTATCTTTATTTAATATATATCATGTATATTGTGATATTTTAATCACATCATTTTGAAAATTTTCTTATTCAAGTTGATTTCTAAATTATATAAAATTTTATTTTACTTAAAACTAATCTCCATTTTTAAGCCTAAATTTTGGAATTTTAATATCTCTACTTGTTAATTTTCTACTAAGCATGCATGCCTATGAGGTTTACCTATGTTGTCCTCGGAATGTTGTGACATCATGTTGTTGGCTGCAATTTGAAAATTGAAGTTTAACATTTGTATTTTAAATAATCCACAATATAAAAATATAGAATGTTGCTATAGGATCTAGTATATAATGCTATTTTGATATGTAATGAGTCTCCTTTTTTTTTGTAAGCTAGATGAAAATCCTTCTATTTAACCAAGAAAAAAGGACAAAGTGATACAAAGAAATGTTGATAGCCTTTCCCGCAAGGAACGAGACGATGAGCAAAAGAACCCCCAGAAAGAATACATGGGGAACACTGAATACTAACCTATGCTAGAAGAGAACCACGAGGAATACATGGGCATAACAAGATGAAACATTATAAAGACAAGGAGAAAAGGTCAGGTCAATGTGCTGACCGGAGAGGATCCTTTTTACCTTTTTTCTTACATACATCGATCCAACCAGAGGAACATATAGGCTCAGTTGGATTTGCCACAAAAGCTAGATGGTTTGAGGAGATGCAGGCGACTTGAGCCGCTGAAGCTAAGGGTGCTTCTTTATTACTGTCTGAATTATCCAATTCATGAGGAAGTTTCTGAGCCCCTGAGAGCGAGGTTGTGGCCATGATCATGTCATTTGATTCATCCTTTTCATGGGGAGTTTGAAAAGGCTGAACTATGGGTTTCAAAGTCAAAATTTATGAAGCTTTAGGATGTTGTATTGATGCCAAAGGCTGGTGTTTTGAGTCTGCAGTTGGTTGCTACACATTTTTCGGAGACTGCGATGGTGTTATAGATGGAAAAGGAGTTGGAGTTTCTTTGTGATGCTGCTTGCTATCATATGTAGAGTTCGAGAAACTTTTGTGATTTTTGGGATCTTGCCATCCATTAACCCTTTTTTGTGCCCCGGGGATGAGAATGGGGCCATGAATAAAGGACATGCTTCCCGAAGGTGCCCTTCTTGTTGACAGGAGAGACACCTAAAGGAAATGTTCTCATAATCGACCAACTGCATGTCAGGTTCATCCTCAGTCTAATTAATAAGAATATTGTATGGTAGCCCTTGAGTGAGGTCGATTTCAACAAAAATGAGAGCGAAGGTGATGAAGCCTTTCGATATTTGATCTGTGGCAAGATGGAGTATAAAAAAGAAAAGGTAAAATAGGGAGTTTTACCCAGACCAGTGTAGTCGCAACAATCATGTTCAACGGTTTGAAATGAGGGAACAATTTCTGCATGGAAAGACCAGATCTGCCCCAGAACCATGGCCCTTAATCCAACACACATGGGTAGTCCTCCTTTGTGGAAAATTTAACAATGAAGAACCCTTTGGAGAATAAGAACAACTCATTATTTGACGACCAGGTCTTATTGACCCATTCCCTCAGTGAAATATTCGAGGGCCATAGCCCATTGAAACGACATATGAGGGATTTTCGATGGTAGATAAAAGAAGTGGCATAGACATGGGGATATTCAACCTTTGTTGTTGGAGGTTCTGTAGACTAATCCTTTATGAAGGTAGAGCCAAAAAGCTCCTTTGCTCCAGAAGCTACAACCTTGAACCCCGAATGAGCGAAAAACCATGTTTTCACGACATGCTCATAAGAGTTTGGTTGAGTGGAGGATGACGCTTGTTGGACATATTGTCATTGATGTCAACAATAGATGTGATGATTTGTTGTTAATGATGAATTACCACAAATGAGATTTTCATTGATGTCAATAGTATATCATTCAGTAGAAGATGTCAAACAATATACTAAAGATCGACAGAAGAACATCACCTTAAGGTTGAAAGCAATTCGTGATTATTTTTGATCATGATAGGATCAACAATGTTCCTATGATCAAAGATTAGGTGAATTAGTGACTGACTATCAGTGCATAAAAGAATTCACAAACAATTATTAAAGCTCAGGAGAGTTAGCGAATGAAGAGCACATTCTATAAATATCGTCCGATCGATGGAAAGACTGAGAAGTCGACCAATGCATAGGAAAATGTGAGAAGCCTCAACAGCCGTCCGATCAAGAAATTGACCGTGTTGATCATCTCATATTACGTACGTTGGTCATATGAGTGACTGTGGGCTTGAGGATCGTTGGAGGATCATGATCGTTGGATCTGCAAGCCAGATCAACGACATGGATGAATTGTGGGGAGCGAAAGAAGAATTAAAAAACCCACTAGTTCTAATCCCGCAATTGGTCTAGATCGTCAAATCTCATAGACTTGAATATCGATGATTGTGGTTGATCCAAAAAGCGACCAGTTTAAGTCAGATTAAGTCGTGACCGTCGGATGCGCAATCGCCAGATCAACGACAGTGATGAATTGCAGAGATCGAAAGGAGAATTAAATATCATGCTAGTTCTAATCCCACAATTATTCAGGACTGTCCGATCTTATAGCTTTGAAGATTGACGATTGTGGTTGACTCACCAACAATGCACAAATTCCAATTGCGGAATTTGGGTGACGAGTTAAATCACTCGCAAGTTGTGATTCTGCAATCATCCTTGATTGTGGATCTGCTTCGAAAATATTCATAACCATTGGATCACTTTTGAGTGGAAGGATAGGACAAGCGAGGAAAAACGATTGAGAATTCAATTAACCGAATACCCGTCAGTCATCGAATCAAACCCGAATTCTCTTCAATAGTCAAATCATTTTGAGTGGAAGGATAGGTTAAGTGAGGTAAAATATATGAGATCTCATTTATGTGAATTTTTGTCAGTCGTTGGATCATCTTAAGTGGAAGGATAGGATAATATAGAAGAGTTGCATCGCAGACAGATCGAGCCATTGATCTAGGATCATGATCGACGAACAACACTTAGTTTGGGTATAAAGATGCGAGAAGGTTAAGCTTTGGAAAAATCTTACTTCAGATTTTTTAGTTTGAGATTTGAAAAACCCAAAGCCCGGAGATTTGGAAATCTGAAATGAATAAGGACCATCAGATTTGGAGAACATACGATGACAGTTATATCTGGGAGATATACATCAGCAGACCATGTCGGTAAGGACATGTGGCAGACCACGTAAGTAGACCAGGTTAGCAAGGACATATGGGATATCTATGTCAACAAGGACATGTGGTAGACCACATCAACAAATACACATGGCATAATCAGATGATGACAGGCGTCAAGAGGAAATTGACTCGTGCCATGTCAATAAGTGACGTAAGCAAGTTACGTTACTCTGGGAGAATTGCTTCAGGAGTTTCACCACCAAGAAATGTCAAAAGTTTCAAAGTCCCAAAGGATGAAGTTCTAAAGTCACTCTCATCCGTTGATCTGAGATACCCTTCAGATACTATCCTGACCATTAGATCAAGGAGATGAACATGTGACACATGAGGAGATCCATGTCGGCAAGGACACATGGCACAATCAGACAATGACAAGTTTCAAGTTGAATTGACATTTCAAGTACGTGGAAATCATGATTCAGAGTGACATGTGGCAGATACTCGGCTCATGACACATCATCAAGTGACATAAGTAAGTTACGTCACTCTAGGAGTTTTTCTTCAGGAGTTTTACCACTAGCACTTTCCCAAAGTCCCAAAGACCCGAATGCTGAAGTCCTCAAGTGGACACGAGACGTCCGATTTGAAGATCACTTTGGGAGCGTTCTCGACCGTCGATAGTGTAAGTGGAAGTATTAACCTACAACAAGTGATCTCCACCAATTATGACTTACTCAGCAGGTGATCACTCCGGAGGAAACAAAGGGTTGAGATTTGAAATCTCCAAAGTCCAGAGACCTGAAGGATATCTTGACCGTTGATCGAGAAAGGGGCACGCATCAACGAATTGTCAGCTCCAGAATATTAACATACTGAGGAAAGAAGGGGTTGAGATTTGAAATCTCTGAAGTCCAGAGACCTGAAGGAGATCTCGACCGTTGATCTGTTGTCGAGTTTACTCACAACCGTTGATCAAAACACATTGGAAGGATAGCGTAAGTATAATATATGAAGTTGTAGAGTAAATGGTGGACATCCATCTCATTGCTTGATTAGGTCCTGACCGCTGGATTAAGCAATGAAGTATAGGTCAAAGGATCGAATCTGACCATTGATCTGGTTCCTTGAATTAAACATGAACCGCCTGATATATTCAACGAAATCCACTCCAGGAGATTTGACATGTTGCAAGTCTCCAAGTCCCGAAGTCCCGACAATCATCCATGTCATCTGGAGATTGAATTGTGGTCGTTGAATTGATAAGTGCTCAAGCGCTCATCTCGCCTCACGTGAGGTCACCGTCGTTGGTCATATGGTAAAGAGATTTAAAGGGAAAAATGTAATGTGTCACTTAAATTGATAAGTCTGTGGTTCTACGCCAATGATCATATGAACATGGTTTGAAGGAAGCATCGATTTCTGTAATCACAGAGACGAAGGAAATCGATCCATGCTTGTGATTGATTTACGAAAGTAAAGGGGATGCCACATGTAAAGTTGAAGACCCAAAACGATGATCTTTGGTGGCCCCAAAGATGTTGTAAATGGACAAGTTAGTTATAACTTGTTGCACAAGTCGGCCCAATAAATTAAACAAGTTTTGAGCATAAGCAAGTATAAAAAAACCATTAGTGGAAAAGAGAGGCTCGCAGAGAAAGAGTGGCCTGTAGAGAAAAAATGAAGGGGATACGGACCTGAGGTCCGTGCAAATATCTGAGGAAAGACAAAGTGAAGAAGGCTCGAATTCCAGAGAGAAGATGAAGTGCAGTGATGAGTGTTGATTGTATACCTCTAATAATGAAACATAATTGAATCAATAATGGATCACTGCAACTAGAGTTGAATTACTGTATGAACTCTAGTTGGATAGACTGCGTTCTATCAACAAGATGGGTCTTGCTTGAGAGTTGGTGCTCCTTACTTCAGTTGGTGCTAAAACAAAATAGTTGGTGCTGGGAAAATCCTTATTATTATATTCACATGTATTCATATAAATTATATACAAACATATGGTATCTTCTGTGTCCATTTTGATTATGATTTGATTGTTCTAAATCTGTTCAAATATGTTTTAAGCACTAACTTGTAAAGAAGAAAAGTTAGAAAAATTTCACACACTAATTCATGCCCCCCTCTTAGTGTGGGCAGTGTGTTCAAAAATTAGTATCAGAGCAAGTTCCTTCAAAACACAGTTTAAACACTGGAAGGTAGATTATGAAGAAATGGGTGGACATATGGCTCTCTCCGCAATTGACAAGCTTCCACCATACTAGCGAGTCTTTCACTCTGTATTTTTACAGTCTCTGTACATTTCTTTCATTAATAGAAATCATGTATTACTGTATATCTGTGTTTATGGTTGCATCTATGATACATTTATGTTATATTATTGAATATCTGCAATATCTCTGTG